>PVHP010002942.1:0-82500 GCA_004024765.1 Zapus hudsonius | reverse complement strand
CTCCACCATTCAGACATTGGAGCTTGTGGGATTAAAGGTTTCTCAGATGAGTCAATCAACCAGAGATACAAGTCAAAGAGGGCCTCAATTCTGCTGGGGCCAGTAGGAAAGGAACACCTCCCACTGGTTTCTGGGAAACACTGTCTGTTCTGCTGGCAGTTCTTCCCTGAGCCTAGGGTGAGGTCATTCTACCTTACACTATGGAGGTTGAGTTCTTCTTACTGCTGGATTGAACATGAAGGGCAAAGTTGGCTGTGAAACGGATCTTCTCATACACATCAGACAAGCCCTGTGAGAACATCAGAGAGAAAAGAATCTCCAGTGGAAGCTCCAAGTCAGAAACTAAATTAGTAAATAGGTCACCTTCTCTAGTCCCTGTGCTACGTGTCCTCCAACTCGTAACACTCTTTCTTTGTCTTTTTGCCTTAAGCAAAATCTGAATCTGTCCCTGGTTTGACTGCCACTGCCCCTATAGCAATGCCAACGCGTTAGCTGAGCCCTGCCTAGAGCTGAAGCCTGATGAGGAACATCTGTAAAATAGGCAAAATTTGTTCCAGCAAGCAGAGGAAACCTGGGAATGAATGTTCTCTAAGAATAGTCTTCAGTATATCAACATAACTACTTAAATGTACAACTGAGGTCCGCTGTAAAAGAAAACTACAACATCCCACAATTGTTAGGCCATGAAATTTTTGAAGCATCCTGATTTTTCTTATCATCATTTAGGTTTAGTTATTTTTTTTAAATATTTTATTTCTTCATTTTCAAGCAGAGATACACATGCACAGAGAGAGAGAGAGAGAAAGAGAGAGAGAGAACCAGGGCCACCACCTTGTGGATCTGGCTTATGTGGGTCCTGGGGAATTGAACCCGGGGCCTTAGGCACCGGAGGCAAGTGCCTTAACTACTGAGCCATTTCTCCAGCCCTAGTTTTTTTTTTAATGGGGAATGTTTAGGAAAAGGAAGCTTAATAACCAACTGTATTGATAATGCAGCCATGTATCTGATCAATCATTATAAGATTATATCAAGTGTGTATATATAAGTTTTTTAAATAAGTCCACTTTCATTTAACTATGATTTCATAGACTAGGCCATGTATAGGAAAACATTCACTGTAATTATGTATCCTTTGTAACTTCATCACAGGATTTATGAAAAGTACATGCTAGAGCTTTTACTTTTTGTTTTTCATTTGAGTTTGTGAGACTTCAGAATGGTTTTACTGGTTTCATCTCCAGTGCTGTTGTCCAATGATCACTTCGTATAAAGTAGTCATTGTAACCTACCTGGCCTGCTTACTCCTTTCACAGAAATGTTCAAATTGCAGTGAAATCACATACTGTTCTATGTGAGTCACAGGAAGCCAACTTTTCAAAAAATATGACACAAAGTCTTGTAATAACATTTCCTGAGTAGAATCTGGGGAGCTTTCAGGGGGACCAAATGAAGTCATAGAGGTAGAGCCTCCTATAAAAAGGGAGAAATATTAATAAATAAAGTGTTTCTCTTTCATCAAATAAAAGCTCACCACAAAGACCATCTCATGACCTAGAGGGGAAAAACATTTAATGTCTTAAATCAATTCAATGAAAATATACAAAGTTGCACTATTTTTACACTGATGATAATGTTAAATCTGGAGAAGCTCAATTTAGCTAAAGTTAAAATTCAAATACATGTTAAATACACATTAACTGCTGGCCATTTATCTTATGCTTTTTAAAAGATTCTCCATTAAAATGCTGTTTTTCTTCCTTAAAAGTTTTGTGATAGGTTTCTAGCCATTTCCGTTTATTGCTGCACAGAAGAGAATGTCTGGGTAGGTGATTTACTTAAATAGACAGCTGCTAAATGAGAATGAACTTTGACTCATTTAAATTAACTCCAATATTTATTGTGACAAGCTTGACAATGTTCTTGGAAATGACTAAGCATGACCTCTGGAATAAATGAATTTAAGAAAAAGGACTGAAAGGGAATGCAACATTCTATGTAAGGGAACCACTTTTAACTGAAAGCCAGAAATTCATGTAGTTTGCAAGATATAAATTTGACAGAAACCATCTTGTAACTTTCAATAATTTTCCCTAAAGAAGTTCAGTGCAGGGCTGGAGAGATGGCTCAGTGGTTAAGGCACTTGCCTCGAGTGCCACCAGATCCACAAGGTGGTGGCCCTGGTGTTCTTTAAAAAAAAAAAAAAAAAAAAAAAAAAAAAAAAAAAAAAAAAAAAAAAAAAAAAAAAAAAAAAAAAAAAAAAAAAAAAAAAAAAAAAAAAAAAAAAAAAAAAAAAAAAAAGAAGTTCAGTGCAAGGCACTATGAGAATACCTGGAATGACTCTCTCAAAGACAACAAGATAATTAAGTTTTGTTTGTAAACTTCAGTGAAAGAGGGAGTGATTCTGTCTTCACATATGTCTGATTCCCTAGACAACCTATATGTTCCGTACAGTTATGGTTCAATTTAGAGATTATTTTACTTAGCCAATATATTAATTTATATACCTTAAGGTAGGGTAGGAGAAGTAAACCATTACTGTTGATATTTAATCTCGATATACAATATACATTTTATTAAGCAGAAGAAAGTTTGGTGAGATCTCCTTACCACCAGAGGACAGTTGTCCACTTGGACCTCTGAGTGACTGTGAGTCCCAGCAGAGAGAAGCTCTAACTTATGGTCCAAAAGCATAGGCTTGGGAGACATGTCAGTATATTTATTATTGACCCCAAGACACATCTTTTTGATGGTTTCAGGAACACACTTGCTGAGATTAATACCAATTTTCATCTTTTGATCATAATAAAAAGTAATTTAATTAATGGTTCTGGTACTAACCCCTAAGGGGTTATTATTTCCTGTAAATTAGATTTCTAATTGCTCAATACCAGCCTTAGAAGCAGACCTTGGCAAATGGCTAGCCATGTATTCTGTCCATCTGCCAACCTGCCTTTTGAACACTCCGGACACCGAAGCCCTGACCCAATACTCTGTAGTCCCAAGGTGTCCATGATGTGCTGTGAAAATTTATTCCTTATAAGAGAACATTGTTAAAACTGGACACTGTCCCTTGCTTGACCTCCAGCCTTAGCCTTTTACACAAACAGATGTGAAAAGATGTGTCTGTGTGTCAAAGTGTATTTTTCACATGGTGACTAATGCTTAATATAATCTATACTCAGCCATTACAGGAAGGTAAAGATAGTATCAGTAACCAACCCTGCATGACAGCTTATCTGTCCTTTGTGACTATTTTCAATTCTGTTTACCAAAGGAAAACAGGCTTTCAAAAACCCATTCTCTTTATTAAGAAAGCAAGAGAACTCATTTGTACCATGTATTCACAAGTCACTTAACATTTAAAATGTAGCATTTATTTGATAGTGATAGAAGCAGAGAATGTCCTCAATCGCATTGAACAGTTTGACTGTCTACAGTGTGCCTTCCATACTCAGTCAGAATTTGGACTCTCCAACACACCATTCTTACTGCCTATGACCTCTTCGCCTCTTCCACCCCATATTCTGGCTCACCTCCCCTAAATTGTGACTCATTCTTCAGGCACCAGATGAAATTTTAGTTTTTTGAGAAGTTTCTGCAGATACCTAATAAACAGACCTGGGTCCCTTCGCACCTTCTCCTTACATGGGGGAATAATTATCACCTTGCATTGTAAATACTTGTTCAGTTCTAGTCTAGATCTGCTTGTTCTAGACAATCAGCTCTAAGAGCTGAGCTATAGTAATGTCCCTAAGGTGCCCCAACTGTCTAGGGTGACAGGACCCTCACAGATGCTGAATTGAAATGCTGTCAGTTTGAATGATGAGACAAATGAATTAATTGAGACCAAAGAAAACTTTTCTCAAAACTTTTCATGAAGGTTTAGGTGTATTTATGTTTAGGAGTTTGTGTGCATATGTATGTTGGGAAAACAGGAACTACAAGGAAGCAGAGCAAACAAGGAGAGACTGTTACATGGACATCACCATTCTATGAACATTCTCTCTCCTCACACTATATTCCATTGAGCAATTATACCACCAGCCACCTTGTAGAATTCCTGTCTCCTTATGAGATTATAAGCTCATAGAACTCTGGGGTTTGTTTTGTTTGCTTGTTTGTTTTCTTCCATTTTCTAGTGTGTCTTTGCAAATCTAGAGAAAGGAGGTTATTCAGAGCATTAGGTTAAGAAAATATATATGTTCAAAAGAAAACAATATAGTCATGTAAAAAGAAATGGAAAGCAAGAGCTCTGTTTTATGTCTCTCTGTAAAATGTAGGCCATTAATTTAGTATGATTTCTTTACAAATGTAGAGTGTAGATCCATATAAACTGAATAGATTGAAGTGAGATAAATGAGCTAATATAGGTTATGTGACATTATACTTGAAACATAGAGGATACTCAACAAATTGTAATTCAGTCCCTTTTAACAACCAGCCCTAAAGTTCACTATCATAACAGCTTGGTGACGGCCATCCAAACATGTGGCTATCTGAGAAATTTTCAGCAATATGGATTCTTGGGATTCATTCTGGACCAGAATCAGAAATTCTGAAGGAGATGAGGGGCAGCAATCCGTGTTTTAGCTAAAGTTTGAAAACCAGATTTCTGCATTCATGAAGAGAGAGCCACTTACCACAGGGGGCAGTGATCTGGAGGGAAGACGGAAGGGTATGGACACAACTAACTTCCCCAAGGTCGCTGCTAAAAGTGTGCTCTCTGGACCAGCAACATGGGATCACATTCTTGCTTACTAAAAAGGCAGGCTTTCAATGTGGGCTTGGCAGCACACACACCTTTGATCCCAGCACTTGGGAGGCTGAGGTACAAGGATGGCTGTAAGTTTGGGGCCAGCCTGGAGCTACAGAGTGAGTTCTATGTTCGTCTGGCCTAGAGTGAGATTCTACCTTGAAAATATATATATATATATATATATTTTTAATATAATATAATATAATATAAAATATATATATATAATGCTAGTCTTCATTCCATTCCAGATCTGCTAAATCTGGAACCTCAATGCAACAAGCTCACCAGCTGATTCTTTATGACAACTGATTTTTGAGAAGCATTGGTCTAGAGGAGACTTGGGGAGGGGGGTTGGGAACATGTACAATTTACATTAAAAATAACTAAAACTAGGACCTGGGAATTAGTTTGGTCTGTAAAGTGCTTGCTGTGCAAGCATGGTGACATGGGTCTGGATCTTCAGTACCCACATAAAATCCTGGGATCTCAGTGCTGGGGAAGTGCAGGCAGGGGGATCCCCAGGACCTCTGGGTAGCTAGTCTAGCTGAATCAGTGAGCTTTGGGTTCAGTGTGAGACCTAGCCTCAAAAATAAAATGGAGAGTAATTCAGGAAGACGCTCACCCTTTGTCATCCTCTGGAGTCCTCAAACAAGCACACATGTATGCAAACAAGACACACCCACACCCAACACATGTGAACAAACACCACACACACACATACACACACACACACACAAAAGACATATTAAATCTTAAAAAAAAGTCAAATCATCTCTTCTGTGGAGGGCTCATGTAGACAGTGGTGGGTCTTAGTTGCATCACATGTGATCTCACTAATTACATCTTGCATCATATACTGTATAGTTGGATATGTGATGAGGGGAGGGAGAATCCCACAACCTTTGACTCTGCCTTCCCACAGGAGAGGAAGATGTAAGAGAGATTATGCAGACCACATTTCAAGCCTAAGACATATGAAATGAACCTACTGTGCATTTGTAGCTGGAGCACGTAAATATTGCCAGTGAGATTTTAGATTCTTCATCTTTTGTTCCACATGCCTACCTAGGTGCCCATTTTTCACATATTTAACAAGTAATACTTTTATCACCCCCGATTTTGCTATTGATTGCTTCTTTAACAACAAAATGCATCACAAACAAAAATGAATGAAGCTGTCTGAACAGAAAATTCCATAGTAGCTTTACTGTCAAAGCCCGTCATAAATAACCATGACATCATAGGCGCCTTATCTACGGGTTGCCGCAACTGATCGATGGCATCACTCTCGTAGTGTAAATAGCTTCTAATGTCCCATCTTCCACCTTCAAATAGGCTCTGATTATTTATGATGGCTGTTAGGTTACAAGTCTGAGCTGTGGTTTGGATTTATTTTCTACTTAGAGCTGCTGTGGATTTCAAGTTGGATAGGATTATTTTTTAGTTAAGATGATAAACCGAGATAGAACCGTCATGGAGACCGGTACACGGTCATCTCATCTGGCTGGTGTCACCGTTTGGCTATGAATTCCCAACGCCAGAATGCTTTCTCTATTATCAACACCACCGAACAATATTAAATGATGGCAGTTAATCACTGGTTGTTACCACACGAAAAGTCAAAACAATGCCCCGGATGCAGCTCTCTGCACAATTAAAATATTTTTAAAGCACATGTAGTCAGTTGTTACTAAATTGGAATGAGGTACACTATGGGCATTGTGTGTATTTTATGATAATGAAAGTGTTCCAGCTCCATGGTGACAGCCCCAATGATTTACAGGGAAGGAAGGGAATCCATCAGCTCCTTGTGAGGTATTCTTCATAATCATAAAAGAGCCTGACAGGTAACCTGGGCAAGGATATATTTTTGCTGAGAAAAATAGATATGTACTATGTCTACATGAAACAGGCAGGTAAAACATTTTTTAAAAATCTGTCAATTAGCCAGATATTTGGGCAAAATAATGACAAATACTGGGATCATTCTGAACATTAAATGGACATAGGAAGTTATCAAAAATGTTTATGAGCCAGATCAGAGGAACGAATGTGCTTTATCACGTGTTGGGGCTTGTAGGCAATAAACAAAGGAATCTTCTAATTCTATTAAATACTACTTCTTTTTTAAAATTTTATTCATTTTCAAGGAGAGAGAGAGAGAGAGCGCGCGCACCAGGGCCACCACCTTGTGGGGCTGGCTTATGTGGGTACTGGGGAATTGAACTGGGGGCCTTATGCACTGGAGGCAAGTGCCTTAACCGCTGAGCCATCTCTCCATCCCAAATACTCCTACTTCTAGTAGGATTTTTATCTGTTTATTATTAGAATTTTCCCTAGTTTGAATCATACCTTTTCACTGATAAAATTGTGCTAGCAATGACAATGTAAGTTCTCAAAAAAAAAAAAAAACAAGTGGACAGGTGGACAGGTTTTCACCATGCAAAGAAGTATGTGGTCAATGTTCTATATCTATGATCTGTATAAATTTTTTTCAGGATAATTTAAAAATAATTCCAATAGTTCTAAGAATATTTTAGTGTCAGATTTTAATATTTATCTTATCATCTCTTTGGATTCATCATTTAACCAATCTTAACACAGATTTATTACTTCAACTTCTATTGTGGAAAACTTTGTTCTAAATTTGGAACTACAAGAGTTCATGCTTTGCAACAAGGTACAAAAGGTAACAGTATATCTAAACTTCATCATTGCAAAAAAAAAAAAAAACAAAAAAGGAAAATTCTATTTGAAAATGTCCAAATTCTCTTGTTAGGAAATCATTACTGCAGCACTTGATCATTCTATATTATTTATAAGACTTTGACCTGCTCAATTATACATTGCTTTAATACAGTCATTTTTGAAGACTGCTTTATATTTTAAACTTTTTTAAGAAAAGATAAGGCCTGGTTGATGAAAATATCTTGATAACATGTAAAATTAAAACAACTTGTCCCTAATAATGATGGCCCTTAAATAACGATAGTAATGATACCTCACTATGCATGGGCTCTGGTCCTTTCCAATGGTATTTATTTATGTCTCCCGGTACACCACACACTGCTAACAGACCCAAGTAAGATGGCAAATCTCAGTAGAGAGAGTGGGAATGCAGCCGCCAGGAGCTGACAATAGTTGTTTTGTCACTTCCAGGCCCTGGTACTTACTCAGGAAGTGGGGATTCGTCCAGCCAGCTGATGCCAGGGGAGGATGATTTATTGCCTGGTGTCCTCTGTGGCAATTGGACCTTTTCCCACTGTCACTCACAACTTGCACAGACTGTGTCCTAAAGAAGAGGTTCCCCTCCGGTCTAAAGAGATTACAATGCTTGTCATAAAGTGTCTTTTAACAGAGGGAAACAAACGGTATGAAAATGAGCAAAGAAAGGAAACAGTCAGAAGAGGAGAGAAGATGGATGTTCTGTAACCTTTTCTCAGAGACCCATTCCTTCTACTTTTCCTCATGTCTTTAGCAGGTTTTTGTTTTGGCTGATGACAATGCGTAATGCCTGATAAATTGATTTCGTGAGTCCTTTTTCTCATCTCTTGAGAAGACACTAACTCGTTGGGACTTCAGAGAGCTCACAAGGCAGGAGACAACAATTAGTTTGTTGAAGATGTCAGAAAGTAGCTTCAGAGTTTTGCCAGGAGAAATCCTTGCTGACAGATCAGTGTTGACAAGGACAATGTTGGCAGCTGTGTGAAAAGTGCAGCAGGCGGTTAAGCATCCCAGGTCTGAGAAGGAGCAGGAGGAGGAGGAGGAGGAGGAGGAGGAGGAGGAGGAGGAGGACCACCATGCAGTGTGCTCCTCAGCTCCCAGTTCTGGGAATTCCTCCGGACTCAAAAGGGAATGTTGTACTGAAAGGAAACTCTAAGAGCTGTAGTCTACATAGCATTTTGCTAAATATCTTCTTTAACAGCTGAACAGATAAAAGTGAATCTCAGAATTGCTGCTAATTTAAATTTAAATCAATGTCGAAATTTATGGAACTGTTTTTAAAACTTTTGACGAACCATACAATTCCAAATTGACTTTTCTTTATGGCATCCAGAGCAAGTTACTTTTAACAAGTCTTTAAGGGACTAACTAGGCATATGTTAAAGAGCTAAAATGCCCGTGGTCCGGTCTTACTTAAATTGTTTAAGCATTTTGCTTGATGATCCTTGGACTTACTAAGTATTGTTAACATCCAGATTCAGTAGCAAAACCCTTTGCTTGAAAATAACCGTACTAGAGACTCAACACATTTCTTTTCTAATGTAAAATAACCTATGTTTTTACTTGAAAATATAAAATTTGAAATCTTTTGAAAAAAATTTTTAAATATGAACATCTCATTATATTTTGTTAAATATTATTAATATTAGTATTTATTCCTATGATTAAAGGCTTGGTGTTTGTAATGCATACATGAGGTCATTTGTGTTGAGGTAGCATTTTAATTATTCTAAAAGATACAAAACTTGGAATATTCTATTGTACATATAATCTTAGTGATATGTGTGTTTGTGGGAAATTATCATTTTAGGCATAATGTCCTGGCAGTTGTATTGTAGCAAGGAATATTTTTAAGGGTTGACTCTTTCAGATTGCTGCCCAGATAGAGCTAAATATAAAGCTCCTCTGTGTTTCAAGGCAAGTGACATTAACCACTGAGTGTTTCCTACATTTGTGACAAAGGACTAGTAAGTACACAAACTCCACAAGTGATAGGAGCTACATAGGGTACCCTTAAAACAACCTTCCACCGCAAGTCCCAGTGACTACCCTGGGAGTCAAGATACCTGAAACCTAGGCTTTGGTTTGCCATCAAGAAACAAACCGTCTTGAGCTTCTGGACTTAACTTTTCTCATCAGTACGATGAAGGGTTACAAGGATTACTCTCCCCAAGGGCCCTTTCAGACATAAAGTTATACAGGCATTATCATTTGAAACTAGTTATGCAAAATCCACTCAACATAATGTAAGTTTAGCCAGAAGGAGAGCTCTTTTACTTATATGAACATCCAATGGCACATTGTGAAATGAGGCACAATAATGCATCTTTGAGAACACTCAGCTATTGGAATTCTGGCCTGTAAGTTTACACCTGTGTGTCCAGGTAGAACAGCAGAAGTAAGATGCCCATCACACAGACTCTACCACTCTTCTAACCCACCGTGAAGACTGGTGGGACTGACTGAAGGGGGATTTGGAGCTACGGTGACAGTGAGCTATCTTTTCAGCACATGGCTGCCCTTGTCTAGCTGCTGCACTCAGTCACAGCACTAATCTGGCTGTTGGAGAATAAGTGCGTTTAACAGTTAATGTGAACTCCACAGAAATAAATTACCTGGTCAAATTGTTCATTAAATGCATTAATCCAGTTGTAAGGAACCTGCATCGGAGCCTTCATCGTGCCGTCATTTAAAGCTTTTAAAAGCAAATCAATCCAAATTATATCAACTTGACTTATACCTTCCCAGCAGTGGTGCTTTAATATCCCACAACAAATATGCAATAAAAGACAGCTTCTGATATATTTGTAAGGCGCCTTGAAAGCTTTTGGCATCTTGGACTGAGCCAGGCATCTCAAGGATAAGAAGAAAAAGAAGGTATCGTGACTAGCAGGTTTGACCCAAGTTTGAGTCACTTTGCAAGCTTCAGAATGTTTAGCATTATTACTGCTGCAACACATAAACCAGCACTTCCATCCCAGCAACTAGCAGAATTTCGACTGGGTAGCCATGCCTCCTCTGCACACCAGGAGACTTTTAAAATTCAAGCACTCTAAAACTTTGCAGCACCCCTGAGAGCCACAAATTGAGAGAGATTAATTCAGTGCCCCTGCACCCCTCGTTACCAAGAAAGCTGAAGTAGGTCAAATACAAGTTAATCTCCTGAATTCTCCTTTTGTACATGCACAAAAGTTAGGCCAGCTATTCGTGTGTACCAATGAATGTCTTGAAGCCTTGGGCCCACAAAATTAATAAACAGCTTGCCCAACCAATGCACAATATAAGAGGAAATGCCTTGAAGTGTTTGTACATCATGATGTCACATGATAAAGGAAGGAAGGAAACTCAGGCACACCTGTGGCACCTCTGTGCTATCTAGAACCAATCTAGGTGAAAACAATGAAAGCCAATTAGCCAGAAGTACAAAAACAGCAACGCAGTGATGAAGAAATCTTATTTCATTTACCTGTTTTGAAACACCAATTTTTTTAAAAGTCCTGCAAATTGAACTTTCTTCACCTCCCCTTTAAAGAAGCCAAGGAAATTTCTAGTGGGGAAGGCAAAGGAAAATTTAGCAAAGCAAGGTTAGCATCACTCTGCAAATGTAGAGTCTTTTCCATTCTCTGAGGGAGAAAAATCAAACCCACAAGGCATACATGCTAACAGGAAGCTAGTAAAAGCTGGACTCTGCTAGCCCAGAAGGCCTCCCCTCTCTCACAGGCTAGCTCTGTCAAACCTCCCCTACCTATTTTCATCAAGAATTGAATCTTTTCAGAAGGGAAGCTGTGGTTTCTTTGTAAAATAAAATGAACCATTGTCTTGCATTTCATGGGCGCTTCTTTTGGAAAAATGCCTTCATATTGGAACTTTTCATATGATCCTAACCATAGCCAAATTTAGCATTCAAAGGATTATATTACCCTGATGAACTATACCGTAAGAAATGCTATATTAATGATAATCAGAGTCTTGTCTTTGTCACTAACTGGATATTGTAGCCAAAAATATGTCATTTTAGGTTATCAAACCACAGGGAGAAAATGTTCAATTAAATCACAATTTGAAGACATATAAATATATAGATATTCCTTTACTACATAAGAACACATAATCCTAGTGTCATAATAAGAAAAATGGAACTAAAATCACATTGAAGCACTACATTTTTACCTTTGACTGGCCAAAGGAAAATAGTTTAAGCATACACCATGCTGGTGTGTGAGAGGAAAGATACTTCAGGTGCTACTTTGGTGAGGGTTAGTTATTATTGCCAGAGATAATTTTCAAAATTGGAAATAATTGCAGATTAACCGGCTTCCTTGATCCCATGCATTAAGTTATTCTCTTAGCATTGTCTGAAACAGCAAAATAGAAATAACCATTAAAAATAACTCAAGTCAGGCATGGTGGTGCACACCGTCAATCCCAGCACTGGGGAGACTGAGGTAGGAGGATCACTGTGAGTTGGCGGCCAGCCTGGACTACAGAGGCAGTTCCAGGTGAGTCTTGGCTAGAGTGAGCTCCTCCTTCAAAAAAAAAAAAAAAAAAACCAATGTTTCTCTAGAATGGAACCAATAAATTACAGTACAACTCTTCAATAGAATATGGTTACAATAGATAAGTAGAGGTTGTTTGCTTCTGACTTGAGATCATCTATAACAGAATGGTTGAATGGAAAAAAAAGCTCCAAAATTGTATACTTAGTGTACACTACTTTTCTGAAAAACAGAAGTAAAACAGATCTACTTCTACATGTATAATATATACTAGAAAGATAGACAATGAAATCAGTGGTTGAGCCTCTGAACTAGAACTATATACTGGGTATGGACAAATGTACTCACATACTAAAAAATCATATTAAAACTGAAGTAAGTAGAAAAAAGTCTCCAAAATATTATTACAAAAGAAAGGCAGATGAATGAATATATATGTGCACAACACATTTGCAAAAAAAATTTCTCTCCACAAACTTAATACGTAGTAGTGTCTGTACACATGTTTCACATGACCTATTTGGAAATATTTGCAAGAAACTAAAGAGCAATGAAGTGCTTTCTTATTACAAGAAAGGAGGTTTAGTTATGTAGCGAGGTTTTGTTACGTTTAAGGGTTTTTTTGTTTTTGCTTTTTTTTGTGGGGTTCAAACCCTCTATTTAGCTAAGAATGATCTTGAGCTTTTAAGCATTTTCCATTTTCCAGGTGCTGGGATTTCAGGCATGCACCACCACACCCATTTTATGTAGTGCTGGGGCCTCATGCATGCTAGGCAGAAACTATACCCACTGAGCCACAATCTCAGCACAGTTATGACATATGTGAATTCGACGACGTGCCTCAAATTCTTTCATAATCATACCATCTGCAAATGAAAGACAAAAGATATAAAGGAGATAGAATTAACTCAAAAATGTACCCCTAAAATAAGTTATAGATCCCACCCAATGGATTGAAATGTCCTCTGGAGATGCTGTTACTCCTACAGCCCTATCTTCTCTTCCTGAAATTCATGTGTAGATATGTCCTCTTTACAAAAGGAAAGTTTTAATTCAAAATGCTTGGGGATGACAGGCCCCTGAGAACATAAGAGCCACAGCTCAGTGAATGAACTGTCCGGGGCACCACATAAACGCCTAATAAATACGTGTTGACTGACTGACAGGCCCACTGGCTAAGCATGCTGCAGAATCTGTGCAAAAGAGCCTACTGGAGCAGTCTGCCATGCCCTGACGACATCTGATTCCAACAGGCTAGAGCTTAATGGGAAAAATGTGGGGAAGACAGGATAACAGGAACCTCACAGCCAAGTCCTCTGAACATCGACCATCTTTCCCCTACTCATCCACAAGGAATCTTCCTGGCAAGACACAAGCTTAAAAAGAAAACTCTTCTGGCAACTTAAAAATAAAAACTCTTCCATAGGTCTTTTGTGACCAAACTTCCCTGAGAGAGCAGAGGTAGCTTCAGAGAGGGTGAAGAAATCTGGAAAGACAGCGGGTTCTTTCCATTTGCTTACATGTGGAAAGGCCAGATGAGGTGAGTGCCCTGAGAAAAGTTATTGTTTCATCCACTGAAGTCAAAGAGGCTCTTTCTGGGTGTAGAGTGTGAAAAACAGTCTCACTACTCTATAGTCACACCTCATAACATAATCCTGTAACACCTACTGACCCAGGATCTCCAGTGTTAATTCTATTGCACTTATGGGAAATTTGGGGAAGACGTAGCCAAGAGCCGCCAGCCCTGAAGTCCTTACTCATAGTTTTAACCCTGCTATTTCCCTCCCCGTTTAAAGATGATTCAAATATCTTTATACCTTTGCATGGGGACAAACTCTAGCACAAAGCAGTGCTTTCAAGATGAACACTATTATATATTTCAAGAAGTAAATACTTCACCTGAAGAGTCTCTTGCAGATATGGAGTGTAAAAGTGAGCATTTTAATTAAAGGATTATTGAGGTTTATATACGTGTTCTCATAAGACATGTTCTTGCAATCGAATCAAAAATAGCCTTTCTTCTTTAAAATATTTCAATCAAGGCTGCTAGAGGGGAGCTCAGGGGCTGAGAGCTCTGGCCGCAGAGGCAGGGAGATCTTGAGAGGGCCTGATTCTCCCTGAATTTGGTTCCCCAGCACCCACAGAAATAGCTGGGTGTGGCCACATACCTCTGCAACCCCAATCCTGTAAGACGTAGAGATCCACCAGAGAAGCAGAAAAACAAAAAAATAAAATAAAACGAAAAACACTGGGGCTTGCCCAAAGGGTAGCTCTGGGTTCAAGGCGAGATTCTGTCTCAGGGAAACATGGATGTGGATCAAGGGGGACACATGATGTTCTCCACTGGCCTCTGCATACACACAAGTGTTCACACACACCACACACACCACCACCGCCGCCACCATACATACAAAACATGCCCATGTTAAAATAAATATTTTCATCAAATAATTATGAGGAACAAAAAAACTCCAAAGAAAGGATTGAGCTAAGCAGCACCATGCCTTTTGCTATTCATAGTCTTCCACCCCCAGCACCCCCAGCACCCCCAGCCCGTGTCATATTGAGAGAGCTTTTATGTGTCAAACCTTGAGCCATTTTACTGCCTGCTCCGTTAAGGCTTTGATTGGCCATTAACCACTTCCCTAAATACTTCAGGAGATGGAGAAACAGAATCGCATGTTTTGTTTGTTTTGTTTTGACATCAATATAAGTTATGTTTCCCTGTCACTCTGCCTCTCACCCCTCCTGACTCTCCCCTGTGAATGTGTTTTCCTCCCTCACTTTTTCGATGCATTTGGTAACAATCAGGCTTTTATTTTAAGGAGCCCTAAGATAAGGTATCTGTGGGCTCCACACTTGGCGTAATTGATCACATTTGTTTCCTGCTCAGAGGTTAGACCCCTCACTCCTGTTCCTTTTTTTTTTTAAGTCAGCATGTTTTTCATTACCCTCTGCCTTGTTAGTCCAGTAGAAATTTTCTAATGTCAAGAGTGAAAACCGGATGCTACTATTACAAACCCCATCTTGACAGGGATAGGCGCCCCTCTCTTGCTTCAGTGGGCTTCTGGCCACCTCATCCTGTCATGGGGGTCCTCGTACAGATACAGATATGCAAGCCTGGAACCAAGGGAGGTTCTGTGACATTCAGTGGGTGCTCATGAGTTTAATTGCATAGAACTGTGCTGATTCATACCGAGACTCCTTCCCCAGGATGACAGCATTGTTATCCTATGACTCAAACAGCCCCACCTCATTTCATTTGGGAAAGTTAGTTCAGGTTCAATACTGTCAGCTGCCAGTCCTGTAAAAGAAGACCCGTATCGTACCCATTTGTGCTTTCCAGAGAAATTGTAATCAGTAGCATTTTATTGACACTGTCAGTTGGGCTTAACTTCAGATGTTGTCTAAGGACTGAAAAATGCAGAAGTATGAACAATCAGGGTGTTTTTTTTAGGTCCAAGGGCCAATAAACATGAGACCAGGACTTGTCATTTTCCTATCAGGGCTTCAATCACAACAAAACTCTCGTGATTTAAGTCAAATGAAATAGAATACCTGTTGTTTTATTTCCCTACTTAGACCTAAGGGAAGCATCAAGATAAATTATCTAGAATGGCTAAAATTAATGCTTCTTTGTGCAATATTGTTTATTTATAAAATGTTGACAGAGTCTTATAAAATGATACAAAATTCCTGCCAGAAATTTCAGGGAACTCTGCTCTACCTTATGGTAGTTGTGTAGGGTCAGTTTCAACCATTGCTACATTTCCCAGTTTGGGCCGGTAGGTTGCTTAGCGGTTTTTTTTTTAATCTTAAATATATATTTATTGTCCATAATGTGTTACACTATTTAGTGGGCAAACAATGAGTTATTAAACCCAATTCCCCAATGCCCCCCCTTCCCATCCCCAATCAGCTGGATATTCTCCTCCGTGTACCATCTGGATCAGTCCTTGTGGCAGGGGACCCTGGATAGCCTAGTACTCAGCCCGGACCTCCTGGCTCAAGTGTGTTGCTGCTGAAGGGTGCCATGCCTCTGGATAGTCTCCCCCACCACGGCTCTTAGCGTTTTGCTCCTTACCCCATGGAGGATCTTTATTTCTTACCACATTAGCAAAAGCATGATCATGGCAACAAAATACAAAATGAACCAAGATTCAGGAAGTCTTAGAATCTTTTGTAACCTCTACTCACTCAATAGTTGGACAACCTTGGCAAGTAACTGGCCCTCCCTGTCCTTTGGTGTCCTCATTTGTAGAATGAGGGGACCATGATAGATGGCTCCCAAGGTGGCTTAGATTATTTCCAATGCACTGACAACTAAATGAACTCAATGACGCTGAAAACAATTGAGCTCTCGAGATTGTGGAGGAACTTTATTAAATGCCAGAGTCAGTACCTCAGTGGTTACTAAGCACTTGAAAGATGGCCGGTCAAAAGTGATATGTGAGCCAGAGGTGGTGCATGTCTTTAATCCCAGTACTCAGAAGGCAAGCCTGGGAATAGAGTATCTTCTGGGTAAGCCTGGGCAAAAGACTGAGACCCTACCTCGGAAAAAAAGTGATATGTGTTGAACACAGCATATTTGAAAAGTTTTCATACAAAATAAGAGGAAAAATATTTCAGTAATAATAGATATAAGTGATAGTGGTTGGTATATATTGGTTAAGCAAACTATATTATTAAAACTAATTATACCTGTTTCCTTTATACTGTGCTTAAGTGCAGGTCTCTGAAATTTTTAGATTATGTATGTGGCTCATGTTATATTTTTACTGGACTATAAAGAAATAAGATGTCTAGTAGTATGTATAGATGAAAGTGGCAAGAATCTGAACTACTTGATTTACTGGAGGTTTGTAACAATGAAAGATCAATCAGTTGTTGTCTGGATAAATATACCCAAGTCAAAGTCAAGTTGGAATGACCAAATGCTTCTTAGTAAAGAATACTAAGTGTAAATGAAATTATATTACAATCTATGCTAAAAGAAACATGCAATCTAATAGCTTCAAATAGCCTTGACCTCATAATTCCTCATCTAATTATACCTTTTCATTTCTAAATACTGAAATTGTATGCCTGATATTCTTGATATGTACTATGATATTCAGGACATTTAGAAATTAGTAATGGAAATATTTTATATAAATTGTTTTATTACTTAATATAGATATAACTAGTTTATCTTGAGAAACGTGTTACTCTTGAACTTCTGAAGGATTACAGTAAAAAAAATCAAATGTAACACATTATATCCATACTTGGATGATTTAAATTACCAAGAAAAACTAAGGTTCCGTCTACATTAAAAGTATTACACAACTATATAAAAATGTTATCTCAAAATGATAAGTAAGCTATGCCATTGTGTCTCTCTATTAGGAATTGCTTATTCCATACAAAAATAAATACATCTCCCATCCAAAAGAATACAGCACATTAAAAAAATGATGCAGAAAAAAATCAGTTATGAAGCTAATAACTGTCATTTTTTTCTAACCATATTCAAATGTTTTCCTTGTAACATTTGCCATCTTTCTGTCATCCTCTTTTTCAAGTATGCACACCTTGGACCATCCCTAGAACCTGACACCTTTCAGCCCATTGCAGGTAAAAGCTTTTGAAGACCCGCTGCTCCTTTTGTCTTAATAAGGTCATTGACCTTTGGGGCTCAGCTCTCATCTTCATTTCCTGTCCTATCATTAGTCTGAAATGACATAAACTACCTCTCAATTTGCCTCATCCCCTCAAGGCCCCACCTCTTTAGTCCAAATTCACCTAATTGGGAACTTAATTTCCTTTTTTCCTTGATTGATGAATTGATAATGACCGATCCTATTCATCTCTGGATCACAGAAAATTGGATCGATGACCTTTTGTTTAGGAATGACGAGCATGCATTGTAGAAACTGTCTTGTAGATGCTAATTGTTTCCACAAAGTATATTTTTTCCGACCACAGAACCAAACAAATGTTTTCTTTTAATTTTTTTAAATCAAAATGAGAGAGAGAAATTGTTCAAAAAGGATACATTTCTACACCTCTTTCATATTTCATTTTACATAGTCACCCTTGCTTTGATGCCACAAGTTGATTCTTTGCCTGTAAGGTGGCAAAAATTGAGTTCTATTAGAAAATTCCTAGAGTAAATTTAGACATAGATCAAGGGGTGTTATGTTAACAATTTCTGGAATCTGGTCACTTTAGCAATATTACACAATGTGTTTCATCAGAACTGATGGATGTGGTTGACAATCTTCCCCCAAGTCACAGGTAAGGTGACTGTGGGTAATCAGCGACCTTATGTGGGACAGTACCCCCTAGCTTCTGTGACCATCTAGCTGGGATTTTCAGTTGAACAACATGAATCACATGCATGAACGTATCCTCTCTCGTCTTTTATTCTGAGGCATTGTGTGGCTTTAAAAGTTGGCAGGAGAAAGGCCACACTGACAGTTTTACCCCACCATTGCCTCAAACTTTCAGTGTCTAATTTCATGTTCTATTCCAACAAGAAATTGAATGGTCATCCCCATCATAACCAAACTTGGACATGACAATGATCACAGAGAAGTTTTCCCCTAATAGACATTTGAGCCCATACAAGGTGCACTGGTGACAGCAGGCAAAACACACACCGATATTTTTCTTTCAACAAATACGCATACTCAGAGTGAGATGAATGACTTAAAGAGAGAGGGAAACTGCATTATATCAAAGGCCCCTAGCAGAACTGGCGAGATGGCTGAGTAGATAAAACACTTGCCACTCAAGCCTGAGTTACCTGAGTCTGATTCCCCTGAACCCACATCAGACCACTACCGTGCCAGCATCTGCAAGGCCAGCATAGCAGTGGTGAGAAGGGAGGTGGGGAAGGAGCTCCAAGGTGAGCCAGTCTGTGGAGCTCAGCAGTGATCTGACAAAGATGGAAGGAAAGTGAGGACCTACCACGAAAGTTGTCCTCTGCCCCCAGTGCACACCCACATTCACACACATGAATCCCTCCCACACCGTAAACATGCCCTTTCAAGTACATGGCTACATTGCTCTCTGCTTTGTAAAGGGCCATTTGACTGACTGAGGGCCAGAACTTTCTTATCTGGACAAAAACTGTGCTGGTATGACCTAGACCTCCTTCCCCAACTGAAGTAATATCATTGATTTTAGTTTATTCCCAAAAACTAGAATTAAATTTTATAAAGATAAAACTTTCTAAACAAATTGCTAAGACATTGCTTTTTATCCTCCTCATTGAATAACCTTAAACATGCCCAAAGAATGTATCTATTTAGGAGCTATCTAATGATAAGAGTGCCTCAAATTCGGCTGTATAGGAAAAAAAAGATTTATAGGATCATGTGACAGGAAGTAAGAACAAACTATATTAAAACAAAATTGAGTAAACCACATCATCTATTTTAGAAAAAAACACTGAAAATATTTCTGGATGAAGTTATAATTATTTATATCAGAAAAAAATCATTGATCATCAGTGATAATTATATTGTAAACTTCACTCTAGTTAAAACTAAGGAATTCAAGTTGTGACTATCTTAGAGCCCACTATAAGATAGTTTCTACAGAAAGAAAAAATGGAAAGAGAGATTGCTTTTACAAGTTTCTGCATTTTCTACTTGAATAGTTGAGATTACTTCCCATGGGGGGGGGGAGGAAGACAGATGAGAGCAATAGGAGAGGAATGTGATCAAATTATAATAGGTATATAATATTTTGTATTAAAATCCTGAAAAAATACACAAATGAAAGTCAGAACCTTTGAGGGATAGCAGCGGTGTTACAAGATCATCCAAACCAGCCCTGATAGGTAGGAAACAGTGGGTTAGAAAGAGAAAGAAAAATCAAGGAATGCGTTCTGATCAGGGGGATGCTAATCTTATCTGCTCTTTAGAGCTTCTTAAGGATTCCATTCATAAAGATCAGTGTATTGTCCCTATACTAAACTTTACATGTAACATTACAAACTCGTTAAATGGGCAGGTTAAGCTATCACCGTATTTATCTAAATTTATCACAGTATCTCTAAAATTTCTTTTCAGATTACTCATTTCTCCCTAATTATTTTGTTAACAAGAAATAGAGACTTTTCCCTAATATGCTGGATAAACCTTAAATTTCCTAAGAAAATGAAAGAATATTGACTCAGCTCCTCCATAGCTAACTACAGCTAGAATCACAGTGCTGAAATCTTTTATCTTGTCTTTCTTTTCAATTTTGTAATCCTGCTTAAAGTTATCCTATAATGACCTGAGTTTTATAAATTCTTGAAGAGATTTTACATTAAGACTGGAATTCACCCCAGTGTAAACCAAAATAAAAAATAAAACAAATTGTTAGAAACAAATAAAATGGTCTTAGGGCATTTTTTTAAATCCTAACAAACACACACACACACACACACACACACACACACACACACACACACGCAAAATTGTCAAGCCAGTAGATTTAAGTTGGTATTCAAAACATGTTTCTGACCCTCATGGTAACAATAATTCCAAAAAATTTGCTGTCCCCCACAGGACTTTTCAATGGCACACTAACCTCCACCAAAACTCATGCCTAGCATTATTTACTCCTATTCCACACAACTGACCATCATTTCCCTCCCAAAATTGTCAGAAATTCCTCAATGCTCATAACGTTTCATTTACTGGTGCATAACATTCCCATATCAATGTATTAAGCAACTTTCACAGGACATAAAAGAGTGTCTTTTCCAAAATGGGGAGTTTCTGTTTCTCTTTTTCTAGTTTGGTCTGGTAATATTCACATATGTTAACTCCTTTAACTTGTATCTTGGAAATACAAAAGAGCTTATTCTTAGAAGACGGGTGCAAAATTTTTGTAAAAATCATGTTTGATGTCTCATCATAGAAAATAACATGTAGGCAGAAAGCAAAGAATGTTGCTAGACCTCAGAGTGTCAGACCAAGTACACGGACAGCATGAAAATCCAGCTGTATGTGTTTGCATGGGCATATGTGTGTTCAGTCCCTCCCCCGCCCTTGCCGAGCTGGGACTTGAGCTTTAGGTCATTCTGCAAACAAGCCCCAGGAGACACACAATTACACTCCCCTGGAGACTGACCCCTTAGAGTGCCCACCTGTAGCCAAACACAGATAGCATCCCTGTGCAATGAATTAGCACTCTAAGCTGATTACGCAGCTCTGCACAACTCTATTTTATTGACACAATGAAGAGAGGACAGAAAAGGGCCTGAAATGAGAAAATCATTTCCATGCTGACTGAATTAAAAGAACAAAAGAGCTCCTTGCAGTTGCAGCATTCAATTTGTCGGGCAAAAAAGGAAGCCACTTAATGGCTCACAATAGATCTGAGCAGACAGATGAAATTTAAAACTTCAGCATGAGTGCGATTAGTGGCGAAACATATTCTAAATCATTTCCTCCATATGCATAATTTCGTTTGATTGTTTAGCTCTGCGTTTTGCAGAAACACTTGGCAAGATGGCTATCTTCAAAATGTCTTCACTTTTCATTTTTCAACATCACACAACAATTTCTCATTGTATGATAATGTCCTCGGTGACAATCTAAGTTGCCCAAAACAAGTGCGGCTCATGTTTTCACCTTCAGCTTTCAAAAGGGAATGTATAAACAGCAGTGAATTTGTACAAACTAGGATTGCAAAGAAATTTTCCACTAAACAATTTGTAATTCACAACCAAATAGGTCACATACAACAGAAGTGTTTGGACCTTGAGTAAAAGCAGCCAGTCACTACACCCTCACAGGCTGCAAAAACTGCTCTTGTGGTCAATTCACAGGCCATCACGAATGTCCTCTTTGTTTTAAAAGACAGTGTTACTATCACTAATAAAATTTAAGACTGAGCGTTCCAAAATGATGCCTTTTATTTAAATTTGTTCCACTAATTACTGCTCTGCTTACCCTGACTTCTGCATTCTTGAATTAAATTGAATCAGAAATTGATGTCAAACTCCGATCGCTTTATAAGAAAGTCTAGTCTTTAGATATCCCATGGAAGGCTCTCTAGAGTTTCTTTTCTTTTTGAAAAATTTCAGATTTTAGAAGAAAAAATCTAAATTTGCAAACAATATATGGAAAAGAGGATTGATTGTCAGTTACTGATTGGATGGGTTTTCAATGGGATTTTTTTCTCTTGCTAGTGTCAATTTTTAGCTGTTAAAAAAAACTGTAAACCCAAGAGATCTTTGGGGTTTTTTTATTACTTATAACCACATTTTCATTTTTCGTGCCTAAACTTTTATGAATGGTTTTTTTGTTGCTTGAGGTGGCCCCTCTGACTCTGAGACCCTCATCTTGACTCCTCATTAAAAGGAAGAAAATTTACTTACTTTTCTTAAAATACCCTTCACCAAAGCATTAAGGTAAAATGTAGATTGAACAAAAATTAAAGAATACATAAAAGAAAATTATGGTGGGGTACTTTGGGATTCAATATTTGGGATACATTACTACTAATTTGCTAAATCTAATTCTGTCAGAGAAAAAAAAAGCTAAGGTAATCTAAAGATGAGAAAAATACAAGGTATCCCACAATTCACTTCCATTCTGTTGATTAAATGAGGTAAGAGGGCTCTGTGGTTGTTGTTTTGCTTTGTTTTATATGTAAAGAGAAGCTATAAAGCTTGGGATATTTTAGCAAAATCAACGTGGTCTAACTTTGCTGACAGCTTGTCACATTTCACTGACTGTCTGTCTGGGGTACCACGATAACATCTGCATTCACTCAGTATGAGCGCTGAACATAAGACAAAAAAGTCGGGCCCTGCCATGGACGGCTCCATCAGTCTGTCAGTTCTGACATGACATCTGAATTTTTTGAATCACTAAACACTTTTGAGACTCTGGTACTTATTATCTTTCCTTAGTTTCTATACTCGAGCGGCAATACTGAAAAATGTGAAATCTGCAAGCAAGGTAGTGGACGTCCAGAGGCTTTGTGTCATCTAATCCGTAGGCCCTCATTCATGCCCACTGTTAATCTCTTAAGACATTATAAAACTGTTAGACAAAGACATGTGAATACCTCTGCTTCTTTCAAGAATGGGAGGAAACCACGGAAAATCGGGATCATGCTAAGCTATTCTTTTCACTATGAAAATGGTAACTTAAACCTGTTGCATCAAATTATCTATAATTCCCCCACACTAAGGCTAATGTTTTTGAAGAATGAACAAGAGTAATGTCACATAGGGAGAAAATGACCACGGAATTTTCAAAATTTGCCAAATTTGATGTCGGGTGAACACTGGGTTCCCAGCTGCTGAATTTCTTACTCTCTATTCTTTATGCCTGACATAAGGTTAATAAGGGTTTTTTTTTTGTAAAAGCTCATAAAATGAATAAATAGTTTAATTTTTTCACTTTATTGGTATTACTGAGAACACTTACAGCCATGTAACAATGGCTTTAAAATGAAGTTAACATTCATTACCATTTCATGTCACTGATTTTTTTATGAGAAATTTTTCTCTTCGAAACTAGAAAACTTTACAAGATTTTTCTAATAAAGCTCAACTATTGAGGGGCCCTTGGAGCCAGAGAGAATGCTCACATGCCATATGTAAAAAACCAGGGCTACCCTTCTGCCTTCTGTTCACAGGAGTCGGGACATGAAGCATTTGTTCTCCAAGTCACCAGGAGATAAGGGAGAGAGAAAATTTTAAGAGACAAAATTCCTTCTGGACCCCAATACCTCCTCCCTGGTTCTTAAGTGCATGCCTAACAGCTGTGAGTAATTTCAGGTGTAGACAAACACCCCCAAGTAGGTGACTCACCACAGATGTGCTCCCCACCTGCCTCCTCAAAATAGCTAACTGTCTCTCACATGGCCCAAACCCCATGAATATTTGTTCTGGAGAAAAGTGAGAAACATGTTAGGTAGACACTCAATTGATTTAACCCAAACAATTAGGTATTTGATGAAGGAAAAATGAAAAGATGAAAAGGAAGCCAAGGGGAGAGGAGAGGGGAGGAACAGAAAGCTGTTCTCGCTGAGCTCTCTGTGTGTTTCAGGACAACATACGGGACACTGGCAATACCCACTATGGAGTTCCCATATTAATTAAAAATAGCCAAAAAATAAAAGAGAATTTTGGAACCATATGCTGTCCTCTGCCCTTCATCGGTGCTTTATATATAAATCTACATTTAAAAACATTTTTCAGTGCAAGAATTGGACAGATGCATTCATGCTAACAAATCTATTACGGAGACTCTGTGACCAGTTTGCATTCTCCTTTTGGCATCTCCGCGCCTTGTAACTTTCTCAAGAGCTTTGATGTAATGTCATTTGCTTGGTGTTTAGTCTGTGCCTAAAATGTCAGCTGTTTATTATTTTTACATTTCGGCACTAACACAATGGCACTTCAGAATAAAGGGCATGGTTGCTGACACATCCCGAGACCAAAGGACTTACATTAAATAGAGGTTTCCATTCTCCCTGAAAATACCGTCACTCATTCAAAAAATAAAATAAAAACTTAGACTAGTTTTCATTACTATATAATTTTCTTCTGACATTTTTGCAATATATCTGAGTCACCCTGTTTTATACACGGTGTGAAGTGCCAGCATATGTTACCTCATTGAGTAGGTGCCTTGTCAGGAACTATAGGAAAATACCCTTTCTTTTACAGAGTAGAGAACCAACCTAGTAAAAGACTTGAGTCCTGGGACAAATAAAAAGATAACTGTCCATCATCCACCGCCCTGTCCTTCCTACACTCCAGGGTCCTTGTAGGAGGAAGGCAGGGGTTAAAGTCTAGACTAAAGTGAAGAGGTCCTAATGAATTTGTGATCGAGTAAATATAGGTAAAGAATTCCATAAGCCTATAAAAGTTATAACAGGTATGAAACTGGAAATGGCTTTGAAAGTGATCACAAATTAGTAGGCACGGCTGGACTGTCTGCACAGGGCAGCGGGTGACGGGAGTGCCACCTGCTTGGTACATAGTTTTCACCTCTAGCAGCTTGTCTAATGAATTCTACCATCCTACTGGGACAATTAGTGCTTCTTTTTCATCTATTTTTCTCAAGTGAAACTAGCTAATCCTATAGCCCAGCCCACCTGCATTAATAATTGTCTATCAGATTTCAGGTTTTTTTTTTTATAAAGAACCTATGTACCTACATACATCACACACATTATTGCAATTCTGATTTTCTTGACTTAACAGTTCTAGTATTTTTAAGGATCACTGGACCTGATAGAAAAAAATTTAACGTCAAGTTTGTCATGTGACATCATATCACATCATAAATCCCTTTCATAATGCTTCCAACAAATCAGAGGTCAGGGGTCCGATCAAAGCTCTGTGATTTGGATCAGGATTCACAATTTAATCAAGAACTTTCGTTATTTCTCGATCTATGTATGCTCAATTTCAACTATTATTCAACCTTGATTGGCTGCTAATGTCCTCATAGAATTAACATTATCAAAGGAGAATTTAAATGAATGTCTTGGAAGGTACATGGAAAGAGAAATTCACTTTTTAAGTTATATTCAAGAAAGTCTGGCTTTCTCAAAATTGATGCCTTTCAGAAGTTGGAGAAAAGACCTCATTTCTTATTAAGTGTTCCAATATTCTGATTCCTACAATATTTTCTGTGGAAGCCTCAATGCAAGAGAGATCTTAACATACAGCAGTTCGTATCAGTTAAAAAAAAATCATTTTGTGCCATTTCAGCCTGGCAGGTGTTACAGATGTTGACAAACATTAACCCAGAATTTTCATGGTTAAGAAAACTGAAGAGTGGAGATAAATACAACCCCAGGAAGCAGGGAAATCTTAGTAACCAGTCCTGCCCTTCTTTTTTTATTTTTTATTTTTTATTTATTTTTTTATTGTCCATAATGAGTTACAACATTTAGTGGGCAAACAATGAGTTGTTATCCCCAATTCCCCGCTGCCCTCCCCTCCCCACTCCACTGGATAACCTCCTCCATGGGTCATCTGAATCAGTCCTTGTGACCAGTCCTGCCCTTCTAACTCCTCCTTTGGGAAGTTTCTACCCACAACTATACCCACTCAAACCTTTACTGCAGAATTCATGTCTACTTCTAACTTTCCGTGAGTTAGAGTTTTCCCTCAGTTTGCATTATACATATTAAATTTGGGAGGAAGAAAAAAAGAATACAACTTTTGATCATTTTTTCATTCAAAATGTCCAAGGGTAATGATAAGCAGCAAGTTTAACAGGTTAAAATTCATCATCAATCTTTTTCAGAATCTGGATTCATTAATTCCTGTCCACAAAGCCCACTGGCCCACCACCCAGTAGGATATAAAAATAAAATTAGGAGTGAACAAATGACAATGTGCAGAAAGATTAGGAAAGTGTTAGCACTCATCCAAAATTCTTCTAGGTACTTCTTCACAAACTTATTTAGTTGTCATACCATTCTCTGTGGTTCTGACTCATCCTCACATAACAAACCACGGAGCAGTGCCCAAGAGCAAATTCCCAGGATATCCAAGGTTTTTATTTTTGCACATAAAAAAAAATCTTGCATAGAAGCCGAGTATTATTTACGATTAGACACTGATGTCCTACGGAGATCCTCCCTGTCATGAGATGTGTTTGTTCTTAGGTTATGCAGAAAGATCCAACAGTCCTTCCAGTAGAAGAAGCTCCCCAGAGCACGGACCACATCAGCTCTCCACAGCTCCATGTCTCCCTGGCTGAAGCCAGTTTTCAGGACCCAGGAGTGCTAAGGCTTACAATCAGAAGTAGTCAAAGAAGCCAGGGAAGCCTCTTAAGGAAGCTTCTGGAAGCATATATTGAAAGAGTCAGAGCTGGGAGGAGGGTCTCTTCTTCCTCTGCTAGGGACACGTAAATTGTCCCTGATGAATGTTGAACCTTCATCACTGGCCACAATATGTCCTGTGTCAGGAGCAACACTCTTAAGTGATATTAAGAGGAGGGATAATATTTAGCTTGTGGTTAGGGCGGTTCTGTCAATCCGAAAGGTTGACTTGTCAATCTTTTCTTCACAAGGACGCAAGGAACACCTTGACCTTGGAAGGATGCTGATGGTGAGGATGAAGATGAGTTTGCTGCTCAGCTCTGGTTCAGTATACCAGGCCCTGCTCCAGCAAGTCCTATACAATATTCCACATCGTCACCTTCATATTGGCACTCACCAAACACCCTTGATGTCCAAGATGTCGCTGCATCCTCCTCCGGCTGCATTGTTGGACAATTACTAAGATCACAAAGCTAGTTGGTGGCAGAGAACACCAATGAAAGAACAGTTTGTCTTTAGCCCTCTGTCTTCTATCGTCTCTCTTTTTTTTCTTTTTGAGACAATTATATCCATGTTGTACTTGAAAGGAACAAATATCAGTTTGAAAATTGGATTAGTAAAAATATAATATTGGAGCTGAACCTCTCATAGTCCAGGAATAGAATGAAATTCATATCATTTCATTTCAAAGAGGGCTAGAATAACATCTCCTCTCTAGCTGACTTACTATTTCTTCTCAAAACAAAGATTTGGTTTTAAGCCGCCTTCTCTGCCAAATGATAAAATCCAAAGAGAGATGCACATATCAAAGATACGTTAATTTCAGGCTTAGGAACCACAATGGTCAGTAGTTTGTACAAAAGAAATTGTGAGGGGGCTGGAGAGATGGCTCAGAGGTTAAGGCACTTGCCTCCAGTGCCTAAGGCCCCAGGTTCAATTCCCCAGGACCCACATAAACCAGACCCAGAAGGTGGTGGCCCTGAGGCGCTCTCTCTCTCTCTCTCTCTCTCTCTCTCTCTCTCTCTCTCTCTCTCTCTCTCTCTCTCTCTGCTTGAAAATGAATAAATAAAATATTTTTAAAAAAATAAATTGTGAAGCAAGGATATAGTTTCCAATTTAATGTACCCTCTCCAGAAAACAAAGGCAAACCCTTGACCCCACTGTAATAAATAAATTACATGTACCATTACCCTATTAAGTGTACAAGAAAGAGTGTGCCATAAAAGACTCAGAACTTTGGGACTAGAAGTGACCTTAGTGAGATGTCAGAGGAGAAAGTCAAATGACTTTTCCAAGGTCCCACAGTTAGTTGACTTGGGGACAAAATCTCCAGGTTCCTGGCATCCAGCCCAGTGTTCGTTCCGCTGTGTCACACAGCTGCCCTGAAATACAAACCACTAGACACATGGCAAAAGAAGCAAGCAAGGGGGCTATGCCACATGAATGGCTGGATTGTTGAGGAAGGGGGCCCGGGGCTCAAGAGCAAAGGCCTGAAGGATAATATGGTTTTACAGAAATCTATTTGCAAGTAGCTACTGTGGTTACCCATGCGGCCGCCCCAAAGAACTAGCAACTCACTGACAGCATGAACAAAGGCCCAGACGGTCTCACAAAAGGCGACACCAGAGTCACAGTGCTCCATGAGTATCACTCGTACACTTCATCACATGGGACCAAGAATAACAGTGAGGAAAGCTCACCGTACACAAGGGTCTCTTTCTTCTTGGGGCCTTCCTGCTTCACCCACACTTTACCTGATGGAATGTTATACCTTCTGCTCCCATTTCTGTGGGATCCTTCTGACTTCTGCACACCCAACTCGCGCATTTCATAGCTATTTAGTATTCCTATTATTTTTGTCAATTAATGTGCTGTATATGCCGATGACATTTTGAAGTGCCTGAAATCAGATGAACATCATTTGGATTAAAATTTTCCCGCTTCTTCGTTCCACTGGATGCCACCTACTGCTCAGCCGTGAGATACCACGGTGCATGCATCAGTAACACTTCATATTAATAATTCTCCGAGGTAGAAAGACTCCATTAGCCATTTCTTCCCTCCCCTGTCCTTCACTTCCAACTGCGTTTAGCTTGGGAACTCTGACAAATGACCATTATTCTCTGGACTAGTAAAAAATTTCCAAACTTTCGGGGAAACAGAGTTGGTGTAAAGCCCAAGGGAATAGGGTTGTTGAATTAAATGATAAATATATGCATTTAAGGTCATTAGAGACTTTATCTCCTGTGAAGGCTGTATTTGTCAGATTGATATAATTTCTCTCAACTGAGTACTTAACTCCACGGGCCAATATTATTACGATCATTCCTGCCCCTTTAAGTGGGAGACTCCGGGAAAGAACACGTGTGCTCTCTCTGCCGCTGCTTCTCGAGCGATCAAGGCACACCTTTGTTTCATTTAGTATGCAATTTTCACCTCTGACCCAAGAAATGAGTCCTGGGCTTCCTGAACTTTATTGCCTGTTAATAGACTGCTGGCTCTCTTTTCAGCAGTAATAGAAATGGTGGAAAGGCATTTCATTTAAGAGGCTGGCAGACTGCAGCCTGAAAGACAATATCAGAATTAAAAGTCAGCCTGGCTGAGCAACAATATAAAGATCACAGTGACGTGAAAGAGGAAGCTTTCTGTACTCCATCTCAGACTGGACACCCGGTGGCATGTAGGGAGGGGTGGCCGCCAGGCCCTAATCATTTTCCCGCTGAACAATGGCAGACACCCTGCCCGGTGCTAAGTGATCGGTCGACTAATTCATCTCCAGCTTCCACCTATCTGCATATTTGGTTTCTCCTCATTAAACCGGAGACATCGGTGACAAACTTATGAAGTGGTGGTCCTCCGCTTCATAAAACACACGCAGATGCTCACCAGAGGCTCCTTCCTGCCTACGTTTTGGTGGCACATGTTTATAATTTTGTCTGTATTTCATTTGCTCTTAAGTACATCTGTTCAATTAAAATGGAAATGTGTGACATGGCCTGGACTCAGCAAGTTTGGAGCTTGTTAATGAAATGTTCGAAGGTCCCTGCCTTCGTGCTTTATTTGCAAAAGGCTCCAAGGACCGAAAAGTCCAAATAAAAATACCCTTTCCAACACATACAAAGAAGTCGACTGTTTTGTTAATAGTTAAGAAAGGACATTATTACTGCATACGGACATTATTTTACATGAAAAGGCATTATTAAAAATGATTAGTTGCCTTGTGTTTGGAAACTTACAGGAAAAGTATGATAATATATTAAACTTGTGTATTACGGCTTCATATAATTTTGAATAATACTACTTTTTCCTTTGACAAGTGCAATAAACTCTACCGGTATAGGCATAGGTTGATTACCACGAGTCAACTGTGTGGCTTAAAGAAACATGCCCAAACAATCAGCTTTTGACGGCGGCATCTCTAGTTATTTACGCTCGCCATCATGGTAATAACTCACCATTTCTATATTAATAAGGCAGTGAAATTTATTATGATGGTATTGAAAAGTTATTAAGTACTGCATCCCAAGTGACAAAGTACCACGGCACTGTCACTATCCAAAAGCAGTTGGCCATCCATCACCCGTCTTTCCAGATGGTCCTGCATCTTTATCGCTCCCAGGTTGGTGACATCACCTGTTCACCCACTCAAAATTGATGATGAAAGCAAACAGATCTATCTTGCTTACATTTACCAAATCAATTTAGTTTTTACAGGCCGTGGCTTAGTGACATATTGACTGCTTTCCTGAATGGCACCTACCGTATTTAATGCAAGGATGTCATCTTTGATTCCTGGCTTGCATAATGTGTCATTTCATAATGAATGTTTTCTAACATATTTACTTAATGGAAAGAATTATGATTGCTTGTCATTTCTCTTATTAAACACAACTATCATTCTTTTTCCCTTTGAGTATCTCTTTTTGAACTATTTTTATCCCTCCTTGGCTCAGAAAGGGAATGGTGGCTTGGAGAAAAAGTAAGCTTTCAGCAAATACTAAATGTACGACAGGCCGTTCTCAGTCCTGGTGCTCAGTGGTCAAGTTTGATCTCATCTATTTTTGACACTTACAGAAGAACTACATGGTCAAGAGCCAGCATGATTAAAATAATGTTAGCAGCAGCAAAAGACGAACACATGAAATATCACTGCAAAAAGTATCAGCTATAAAACTGACTTTAATGAGCCATACAATGTTTAATCGTTATTGTGGTCAGTTTCCTAAAGGTAGGGCCTCTAGATCAAATGCATGCAAAAATAAATATTGGCCCTGTAAAAAAACTAAGATGCAGTTAAGAAAGCTAATCCCCTGACTCTCTGCTCCTCACATGTAACAGCCTAAGTATGATTTGTGGTATGACCTAAGTATGATTTGTGGTTCTCATGTGCTGCCCTTCAAGCAGATGATTCTCTAACATTGGTCACCAAGACACTGTGGTACATTTGTATCACCCAAGAATACCCATTGGATTTACTTTGGGATATGGAGGACCAAAGATTTCAAGCTTGGCATCCATGCTCTGTGGGTGTGTTCTAGGGTAACATCCCTGACTGGCCTCTCACCAGTACCCATATGCAGAGAGGTGTGAGGCCTGAAGGACAAATCACACGTGGCCTCCCTGTCCTCCAAGAACCTATATAGGCTAGTAAACATGTATGCAAGTAAAAACAACATCAAATAAACTTCAAGTTCAACTCTAAAGAGAAAATTGGGGTAGGGTCTATGACAAAGAAAAGATAAGTAATCGAGGGGGAGTATGTCTATTCCATTAGCTGTTGTGGCCTGGTTACAAATAGCCTGAGTACAGGTATAGCTGAATGAGGCCAGAGAGAAGAGGAGATGGAAAGGTGCATTAAGACTCAGCAAATGTCATCATGAAATCCCTCATTGGACATAATTAATAGATACTAATAAAAATGTTATGCAAAGTGAAAAAAAAATGACTCAGCCCCAGGCTACTGACTTAGACTGAAAGCAGTTATTCCCCTCTGGCAGAGTCTTTCAACAGTGGTATTGAAGGTAACTTACTCTCAGCCACCATGTAGACAAGGTCTGAAGTCAACTCTAGGGTTAACTTTATACTCTGCTAAACAAGTGAGGGTTCTAGGATTAGTGACTTTCTAGGGAGACCCGGGAAAATGGAAGAACTCTACCCAGGTCCAAGCACCATCTGTGCTCCTCCTGTTTATAAAGTCTCAATCCAGTAAGAAGAAATGTGTCAGCAACAGAATTCTAGGATGATTTATGTCCCTTTGGAAGCCAAGTTCAAGATTCCTATATCCTTTTCATTCTAATGATACTGGTTCAAGTTATGCAGCAGGGAGCCTCCAACAGAAGGGCAAAGCCAGGTCACCTGCTACCAGCTGTAGATTAGATTCACATAAGAGATTCTTCCCGCTCATCTGAAAGGATGCTTCATGCTTCCCTGAGATGACTTTATCTAAACTCATTGGCTAGGCAGTCTTTCCTTTGGGTGAAGGTTCCAGCAAAATGATTCCGATGGGTAGTGTTTTGAGACCAAGAAGAATCACCCCTTTTTCAGGACAGCTGGTTTCTGTGTCTGGTGGAGGTTCTATGCTGGCATCACACATGTTAATTTACTACCACAATAATTTAAACAATGAAAAAAGGAAAAACAAACCAAGCACACCTGTGGCTGCCAACCTGTTGAGGTTTCAATGCCATGCCCCCCACACACATACACCTGGGAAGCCTAATGACAAAGGACTCAGCCACTTCAGAGGGAACCCAAAGGTGCCCACCTCCCATCACACATCTGGGCCATGAGCTGACTGGCCACTAGTCATAGGAAATTCATGTATACATATAGCCTATGTGTGATAAAAAACTAAGTATAGGAATGGCAGGATTACAAGGTTCCCGAGTAGAGATATCTCATCTAAATTTTATCTTCCCCTCACCCTAGCCTCAAGGAAGAATGTTAGACTAGAAAAGGTTACACTGGGTAAATTCATCAGTGTGATTAAAACATATGTGCATGGATATGTGTGTGTTGTGTAAGAGAATGTGAGTTCGTATGTTCATATGTGTATGGATACATCTATCTGAAGAGTGTAAGAGCCATGACGAAGGGAATATGTAGCATTGTGTATGGAGGTCAGAGTCAGTACCAGGTCTTTCTCAATAATTTCTATACCTTATTCTTTGAGACAGGATCTCTCACTGAACCTGAAAGTTACTGATTTGGTCAGACTAGCCAGTCAGCCATGCCCAGGGATCCTCCTGTCTCTATGTCCACAGCGCTGGGATTACAGGCAGCAACCACTACGCTTGGCATTTGTATGCTTTGGCATACATGGGTGCTGAGGATCCAAACTGAGGCCCTCATTCTTGCACAGAAAGCACTGTACCCACTGAGCAGTCTCCCCAGGCCCTGCGTGACTTTCAAATGTTGAAGAGAATAATGCAGATTCCCGGATTATAAGGAAAGTGTTTAAGAGGAGAGTCTGTGAAAAATAGCACCTGGGGATATGCAGATACTGAGAGAATTAGGCAAAATGGAACCCTCATTCACTGCTGGTGGGAGTGCAAACTTGTACAATCACTGTGGAAGTCAGCGTGGAGGCTCCTGAAAAGGATGAAAATAGAGCTTCCTCACGTGGGCATCTACCTAAAGACTCCTCTCTCCAACACAGATACATTTGCTCAATCATGTTTATAACTGCTCAATTCATAATAGCTAAGAACTGGAATCAACCCAGATGTCCATGGCTGGATTAATGGACATCAAAGTTGTAGTACATATACACAGTGGAATTCTAGTCAGCAGCAAGGAAAAATGATATAAAGAAGTTTGCAAGAAAGTGGATGGACTTGGAACAGATTATACTCAGCTAAGTCACAGAACAGAGAGACAAATGCTGCATATTCTCCCTCATCTGTGGTTGCTAACCAGGGGTCAGCCTGCCAGGCAACTGGAGAGACTCGTGATAATAGAGATGAAATGGATTGAGGGGAGGGAGTGGGAAGGCAGGGGACATACTCACAAAACGAAATCCAAAATGAATTGATATCATAGAGTCCTTACTCTTGGACAGACAGTAGGCTAAAAAAGATATAACCCTCCAAAAGAATTGGGGGGGGGGTACCATCTGGTAAGGCAGGCCCTGAAGAGGGTGGGATGAAGCCTAACCCTAATACAATTGTCTCTGGCTTATAACTAACTCCCAGCACAAATATTGGTTACTACCCTCATTAAGCTGTTGATCGGAGAGACCTATGAGGACCCCAATACAAGACAGGCTTCTGTCAAAGCATTGATTACCCACCCCAGGTAAAAGATAAGACCCTGTTACTGAAGACACCACAGGCTGCTGACACACAACACTGAGAGACCTGGCTGGAATCTGGAAGGAAACCAGGTCCCAGATGGTTAGCCCATATAGTGCTGAAATCACTACATGAGCTGCCAGGGGACATAGGGTGTGAGAAAATATTCATAAGCTATATATTTAATAAGAAGTTAATATCCAAAATATATAAAGAACTCACACAACTCAATAGAAAGAAAAAATGAACTTTAAAATACACAAAGGACATAAATAGACATTTTTACAAAGACTACATACAATGGCCAAAAAGTATATAAAAGGGTGTTAAACATTGCTAATCATCAAAGGAATGCAAATCAAAAACCATAGCGTGATATGACCTCACACCTGTTAGGATGACTATTATAAAAAAATCAAAATATAATAAATGTTGGTATGTGAAGGAAAGGGAGTCTTTGTACATTGCTGGAGGGATTGTAAACTGACACTGTCTTTATAGAAAATGGTAGGAAGGTACCTCAGAAACCTCAAAGCAGAACTCTATATAAACCAGCAATCCCACTTCTGAACACACACATGCACACAGGGGGACAACATCCAGCCTTAACAAATGTGGTAAAATGCTTGCCTATCCTGTGTGAGGCTCTGAGGCTCTGGGCTTAATCCCCAGCGCTACAGGGGAAGAGAAAGAGGAGGAGATCTGCCCCGTGAAACAACAGAACATTGTGCTAAGTGAGAAAGGCAAGTGCAGACAGACCAAATACAGTATGATCTCACTTATATGTCGAACCTGAAAACAGATCAACCCAAAGAAACAGAGTAGAAAGATGGTTCCCAGAAACTAGAAATTGGAGGAAATGAGAAGATATTGGTCAGAGAGCGCAAACTTGAAATTGTTCAATGATTAAAGTCTGGAGACTTGTGAACAGTTAATAATAATGTGTTGAATAATTTCGGAAGGCACAGCTTATGTATTTTCACCTCAGAGAGAAAGAGAGAGGCACAGAGTGAAAGATTACACAAAGAGATGTATATTGTAATTTGTGGAAATCATTTCACAGTATTTGTGTATCAAAGCACTATGGTGCTTACCTTAGAACTGTATATTTTATTTGCCAAATATTTAAATAAAGCTGAAAGTATAAAAACTAAAAAAAGTCTACAGATATTTAAAATTCTAGGTTATTTCATTTTTATTATCAAATTACATGATTTAATTGTCAGCCTTCTAACTGGCATATTTGTAAGGTATATTGGGAGTCGAAGGTTGCCATTGTTTTTAGGGTTTCAGTTAGCACATAGACTGTATTTTTAGTGTATTGGTATTTGTGTGTGTGTGTGTGTGTGTGTGTGTGTGTGTGTGTGTGTGTGTGTGTGTGTGTGTGACACAAGAACACGTGTGGTGGTCAGAGGACAGCATCCAGCGGTTGGTCCTCACCTTCAACATAGTTTGAGTCTCTCCAGTTTTGTCATTATCATTGCCACTTGCTGGCTCTCAACTTCTGGAGTCTTTTTTTTTTTTAAACATTTGACTTGGCACTTGAATTCAACTAATACTTTTTAAAATTTTATTCCATGTGGACTGTGATATGTTTACTATATCAAATGTACCTGTGGGCTTTCTGACTCTGTGGTAGTTTGAAGGTTTGGCCCCATAGGTGCAGGCATTATTTTATTAAGCTTACAACATGAGACCCTACTAAGCAGATCCTTGCTACTGGGGGTGCAGTTCTTGGAGTCCAGCCCTAAGTGTGTTTGGAGGTGGTCTTGAGTCCAGCCCTGTTAGATGTGTGGGGAGCAGCTGGAGCTCTGGCATTCATGCTTACTGGTGCTGGTGTCTGCTGGCTGCAATTGGATCTATGGGAGTAATGGCTTCTTCTGCCATTGATGGAGTTTCCCCTGGATTTTGTAACCCTGAAATAAACCTCCATCTCCCATAAACTGCGTCTGGCAGGATGTTTGCCCCAGCACGGAGGAACTGGCTGCAGCAACCTCCCACTGCCACAGGCACAGTGGGATTAGAAATGCATATGTTACTTATGTAACTTTATATGGGTTCAAACAATCAGAACTCCAGCCATCAGACTTGCACAGCAAGTGCTTTCAGCCACCTAAGTCATTTCCCCCATTCTAGATCATTTAATATCTTAGACACCACTGCACAACACAAAATCAGACTTAGAGATGTGAGAACTCCTATTTTGAAATGACATTAGGAGGCATCAGCATTGTAAAATTGCATTGCATTTCAGGATTACATTGCTAAAACAAATTTTCAAAGCATAGCATTGAGATTATTTAATGAATTTCTGACTCAAGTATAATATTCTACTATTCCCTCTCATCTACTTAATTAGAGAAATTTATTATACATGCTTGTCATTATTGTTCTGCATATGACTATAAGTATGTCTGAGAGGAAAAGGAGAAAAGCTGAATTCATACCCAGAAATTCTTTGCATGTGTTTGTGCATGAGCTATGATGCCTATGATGATGTGTGTTCACATGTGTGCGCACATGCATAGGGAGGCTAGAGAGTGGGTGAAGTTGGCTATCTTCCTCAATCACTCTCCACCTTCTTTACAGGCATGTTCCTCAATGAGCCCACGCTCACTAGATAAGGCTAAATAAGCTAGCCAGCAAGACCCAGGGTTCCTCCTGTCTCAACTTCCCTGGCATTGGGATTACATGCATATGCCACAGTGCCCCTGGCATTTTATGTGGGTGCTGGATATCTGAACTCAGTTCCTTGTGCTTGCAGTAGCTTTTGCTACTGAGCCATCACTCCAGCTCCCATACCTGGAATTTGAATTGATCAAAATAATTTATAGCAGTTGTGGACATGACAGGAGACTTAGCAGACAATAGTTATATCATCAACTGACATACATATGCTTACAGAGTTGTATGATGGGCAGCAGAAATGATAAACAAATGTGTTAAATGATGATATTTCACAGAAGCCAAACCTTACATTGTTTTTCCAATGAACTTTTTCAGACTGTTTAAAAAAACATGCCACTCGAATTATTCTTCAGCTTAAAAAGGAGTCTTATGAATCTCTCCTGATTTTTTATTTTCATTGCTAATTAGGAAATAGTCAGAGTTTCCTTTTCAAATAAAGCCAACAGTCACATAATTAGACCATACTAGAAATACTTGAACTTCTAGGAAACAAGAGGTAGGAGGAAGAGGAATCACGTATAAACTTCAACCTCGGATATGATAATTGGTTCTTGCCTAATGCAATGATCCCAAGCTAGACCTGGAGATTTACCAAGTGGTTGTTTTTGTTGTCAGCATTTGACTTCCTCTGCTTGCTCGGCACTAAGCTTTTATTGCCCAATGTGGAATCTTATCCAATACCTGTTAGAAAGTAACACATATTATAAATTGGCAAGCCCTGTCACAACCTAATATTATTTAGAAGTTCTTCTTGGGACTGGAGAGATGGCTCAGTGGGTAACAGCACTTGCTACACAAGCATAAGGACCTGAGTTTGATCCCCAACACCCACTTAAAAAGACTGTGCATGCCTAGAATCTCATTACTGAGGGGGACGGACACAGGAGGCTGGAGATGTAACTCGGTTATAGAACATTTTCTAACTATGGGCAAGGGGATGGATGCAATCCCTGGCAATAGGTGGCTGTCTTCAAGCCAAGAGGAGATCCTTCAACAAAGATTGCATTAGCCAGGAATTTGGTCTTTAGTCTCCAGACCTGTGGGAAAATAAATTTCTGTTTCTGAAGCCACCCAGCTTATGATAGCCTGAGCTGACTAACAGAGTCTGCTGATTTGAAAAACAACATAGGGCTGGGGAGATGACTCAGTGAATAAAGTACTTGCCATGCAAACATGAGGATCTGAGTTAGGATCCCCAGCAATCATATCAAAGATGGGTGTGGTGGTGTGTGTCTGTAATCCCAGTGCAGGAGAGGCAGAGATAGGAGATTCTCTAGGCTTTATGGCAAATTAGTCTAGCTGAATAGGTGAGCTCCAGTTTAATGAGAGACCCTGTCTCAAAAAAAATATCGTGGAGGACAATTGTGGAAAGTGCCCAATATTGACCTGTGGCCTCTACAGGCATGCAAACAAATGTATGTACACAACTATATACACATGTACGCATTCACACATATGAGCACCCAAGCACACCCTAAATGCAAACATATGCCAAAGGAAAAGAAAGGAGATAAAATGAAGAAAAAGAAAAAGAACTGAAAGAAAGAAAGAATGAGAGGAAGGAAAAGAAAGAGGAAAGGAAGGGAGGGAAGAAGGGACAGAAAGAGGGGAAGAGAAAAGATGGAAGGAATATGATAGATGAGATAGATGATAGATAAATAGATAAGTGATAGAAAAATAGAAGATAGATAGATAGATGATAGATGATAGATAAACGATAAAAAGACAAAATGTGCTGAACACTGCCTAACACCACAGAGATTGAAGCTCTGGAAGATCTGTCCAAACTGCACTAGGAGGGTAAAGTTCTCAACAAAATCTTGCTCTATCAGAGACTCCAGGCAAACATGGATATTGCACATGGTTAAAAATTCCTCAGTCAATTGTTAGTGGAACAAAATTTAAGCAATACAAATTGTGGATTAGGAAGGTTATGGATGGTGTCAGGGAAGAGTCACACCCAAAGAATGAATAGAAAATGAGGAAGTGGAAAGAAGAGTGTGTGTGTGTGTGTGTGTGTGTGTGTGTGTGTGTGTGTGTGTGTGTAGAAAGGGCTTAGGGGGATTTGAGAGAGGTGGGAATCATAAATTACTCATGGACTGATGTAGAATCAAGCATAGTCAAGAGATATGGGTTTTTTTTTCCTTGAACAACTGGATAGATGGCAATGCAATGTATTAAAACAAATGCCCCAGGAGAGAAGCTGATTAGAGAGCAGAGAACAGAGGCAGTGCTTGAGACGGTACTGAGCTCCTCCATTACAGCAGGCCAAGTTTCTGGAGTGGAAATATTTCATGTGAAGTCTGACGCATAGTAGGCATTTGATAATTGCTTGCCAGATATGGATTCCCTCGTTTACGTTCACTTTTGGAGATGCCTAAGAGGTTATTTTCTCCTTCTGTTCATGTTCATTACTTTAAAAAATGGAATCATATCAAAAAGAATGGTCACAGTAATTAGATCACAATTACCGGTCTAACCAGATAAGAAGGGAATGAGCTACAGTTAAAGGCATATATGTATGTATGTATATATATATATTGAAAACAATGAAAAATGAACAGGAAAGAGTGGAGTTGGATGCTTTGTGAAAGTGCTTTTGTTGACTGCAAATGGATTTTGTATTAACTAGGGTAAGATTTAAAGAAAAAAACCTGGAGGCAGGAACTCAACTGCCCCTCCACGGGTAACGTTTACTGAAATCACAAAGAAACTTTTCAATGACTTTGTTCATTACACTCCCACAGAAGACAACTCACTCTCAAACATGAAGGTGAACATTAAAATGACGGAGAGCACTGCCGAATCAGCCATCAACTGAGTTCTTCAAGGACATAAAGGGAATGCCTGACCTTCAGCCAAAAAGCCATGAGCTATTTTCCAAAGGCATCTTGAATTCCAAGCAATAAAAAAACAGCTCAGTTCTGACATAATGAAAGAAATCGTTTTATAACACTTAAGGTAAATATTTGCTCATGTATATGTTGAAGACATTTTACTCCAAGGAGAAAATATAATTATTTTTAAATTTCCTCTAAACGTAGAATTCTCTCCAGACTCATCCCACAATCCATAGGCATTATGTTTAAAGAGCCACAGTCCTGCACTTACCCACCCTGTAATTGCAGACTGATCCCATGATTATGCCTTGGTTTATTCCTAACCTTCTGCATAAACTTGACCAGAGCTACACTTGTTGTCTAACTCTGGAGCTTTTGTAATAAAAGTTTAATGAGTTACTTATTATTAGAATGTTTATAGCCATTATTTTAAGGTGAACAATAATGACGTAAAGTTCATACGCATTTGGTTTTAAACATATTCTACTCACATATCAGTAATGCTACAGTGATTTTTTTAAAAAAAAATCTCTTATCAATATACATGTCTAAAAGCAATTTCACTAAAGTGCAGATTTACTGAGGCTGTAGCCAGAAACTGAACTAAGGAATGAGTTCTCACTTGCAATTGTGCTAAGTCCAGTTCACAATTCTAGGCATTTCAGAATTTGAACAAGAATTGCTTATATTAGGGCATTTGGAACAGCGTTCACAAGGAGATCCATGCTGGGTAAGAGGACAAAGAGTTGAAATTACATCCTGAAGGCATTTCATATTTATTTCTATTTAAAAGCTCACCAGATATTCTATTAATGATCATAAATATTAAGAGGACATACCAAAATAAATCTAGTTTATCTGATTTCTGTCTAACTGAAATACTATGAAACCAAAGGTCCATCATATCACCAAAATCACTTTTTACCTATGTAGAAGTTGCCTACAAGTTTTGGGCTACAGTCCAGATTTTGAAGAAAATATGATAATATCATGTAACCACAGAAAATTTCAAATTACAAAAATAAGGTTCATACCTATACACACAGCACTCACTCATTCAGGAGGCTGAGCCAGGAGGATTGAGAGTTCCAGGTCACCCTGGTCTAACACAGACCCTCTCTCTCAAAATAAAATAAAATAAAAACAAATTGTGCATGTATGCATAAACTCAGAAGAATAGCATGTCACTTGTCTATTGAAATAAAATTAATTTAGATATTTTAAACAATAACTTCTAATAGTTAAATATTTCCAGATAGATACGTTGAAAAGTATGTCGATGATTTTTATAATAATTGTGTTGTTTCATTTTAATGAATGTATTATTCATTAGCTCAAGTTAAGTATAAAGCCCTGGATGATTCTTTATACTAAACGAGCTAATGAATCATCCTGGGCTTCAGTGACTACTACAGAGCACACATTCTAGAGGCATGTAGAATCCAAAAAAGATCATTTTCCAGGCTGGAGAGATGGATCAGTGCACTTGTTTTCAAAACCTGATGGCCTAGGTTCAATTCCCCAGTACCCACATAAAGCCAGATGCACAAAATGACACATGCACATGGAATTCGTTTGCAATGGCAAGAGGAACCCCACCTTTCATCTCTCTCCTCTCTCCCTCTCTCCTCTCTTTCTCCTTGCAAATAAATAAATATAAAAAATTAAAAAGACTATTTTATTATGTAAAAGGGGGCAAAATATATCAGAGGCTAGAGATAAAAGAAAATGTAAAGTGAAAATAAAACCAAATTAATCTATAGTCAAAATGGATAAAGTTGTTCCAGCCTTTTCTTCCCCTTATAAAAGGTAAAATCCAAGTATGTCATATAATTATGTTTGTTTGCTAAGGTCACGTGCTACTTAAGATGGACGGATACAAAGTTTCAAAATGGTAACCTTAGCATCCTATTTTCTTGATATGATTATTTGACCGTTCCCAAGAAAGTTGCGCTAGCTTTGATTATTCTATCCCTTTAAAGAACAAGTCAATATTTTCTGATCAAGAAGTGAGATTGTAAAGAAGCTGATTCTTAAAGATCTACTTGAAGACACTGTAACAAATGAAACATACTCATACTGCTTATGGAAAATACATGATTAAGTTCCTCTTTAAAGGTCTGAATATGTAGGTGGACTCGTTCTTACCTCCCATCCGTAACTGGGGTCTTTCAGGTCTGACCTCTGCTCTCCCACATAAGGTCCAAACTTTTCGTCTATTTCAATCTTCCTTTTCGTCCATATTCCTAGTCCTGCTCCAGGCATATTTGACTCTCGAAGTTCAAAGTCGGCAGGAATGGGGATATCATCAGGGATGTAGATGGGGGCTTTGTAAGGAGAGCCCTCCTTGGGAGTGAATGCATCACTGGATGCAGCAGGAGAGCATGGCTCTTGAATGTTGAGGGATGGAGTGCTGCCTTCCCCTTCTGCATCCGGCATTTCTTCCAAAGGTATATCAGGGTAGTTGCCATATGCACACTCATTACCTGGGAATAAATAAGAACTTCGTGAATTCTAATGATACACAGAGACAAAATTCCATGGATGTCATCACATTATTAAGTTGTTTCTCTTTGCATGCTAAATTGAGAAGACTATTGTTAAAATGTGTCTTGGGCTGAGGAAATGGCTCACTTGGTAAACTGCTTGCTTCACAAGCATGAGAGCCTAAGTTTGGATCCTTAGCACCCATGTAAAAGCTGGGTGTAGGACTGGAGAGATGGCTTAGCGGTCAAGGTGCTTGCCTGAAAAGACTAACTACCAGAGTTCAGTTCCCCAGTATCCACGTAAATCCAGTGTGTAGCTGGGCGTGGTATCACACGCCTTTAATCCCAGCACTCGGGAGACAGAGGTAGGAGGATTGCCATGAGTTCAAGGCCACCCTGAGAATACATAGTGAATTCCAGGTCAGCCTGGACTAGAGTGAGACCCTACCTAGAAAAAAAAGCTGTAAGTAGTGGCATGCACCTGTAATCCCACCACTGACTAGATAGGCAAAAACAGAAGGATCCTGGGGGCTTTGTGGCAGGTTAAGCAAATTAGTAATCTCTAGGTTCAATAATAGAACCTCTCTCAAAAATTAAGGAGAGCAAATGTTGACCACTGGCCTCCACAAGCAAACATAGACACACATGCCTGTATACCCTCACACACATGCACCTACATAAATATGAACGTATGCATAGCACCTACACATACACACACAATGTGTCTAATTAAAATCTCTATTATTCATGGTGACTAGATTATGGTTTCTGGTTTATCTGTGATGAATTCATAAATCAAATGCGCTAAACCTCAGCTGTCAGCTCAACTCATTATCCATCTCGGAAGTAGTCTGCGCCCTCATTATTAGTCTAAATAAAATAGAGATAAAGTAAGTACACACGTAACTACAATGCTCAAACATCCCAGATTGGGAACTGGCAGCATTGTAAACCTTATCAGAAAGTTGTATCAATGAATGGTATCTTGAAATAAATGCAGAATGTCACAAAGGATTTCAAAGGGTATTTTTGTGGACCAGACGAATTTGCTTGGCGCAAAATTATTTGTTGGGATATTCATTTGTCTTTTCTCAATTTTTCCTTTGTTATTTCAAATATAACACCAAGCCCTGAGTATTTCTCACCTCAGTAATTTATGCTGAGCAGAAAAGCCAAAGCTACTCAAAACTAGCAAATTATTCCGGACATTTATTAAGGCCAAAATCATTTTTAATTGGATGGATATTCCAGAAGTTCAAAGAAAGTCAGGGTGCCTTGTTGCACAAAAGAAAACAAGAGAGATCTTAAGGCCTCAGCCTGGATAGGTATCCCAGGGAGGTGAGGAGACACTGGAGGAGTGAGGGAGACAACAAAACAGAGTGACAAGAAGGCTGGACATTACATACAGAGGCACCAAGGATTCTCTACAGCAGCCCAGTTGCATGTTGGGAGTCCATGACTCTGCCATGGGAGTCACCTTCAAGTATGTGGAGAACTTGTGGGGCAGCAGGGTGAGAGTGGAAAGAAATATGGCTGAGCTTGAGTTTCCCCTGTCTTTAAGCAAATTAATGGATGCTCCTTGTCCACTAGGGTTATGAACTGAAAGACATACCCAATTCATTTGACTCACAGAACTTCAAAGGCAAAACCAAGAAAAATGAGTAAAAAGATTCCAGTTAGAACCATGCAAAGGTAAAATAGATTGTCTCCACCACCCATCGCAGGGTTTAGAAGGGAAGAATGACATGGAGGCATTTCAGCCTCACTTACTATCATTCCTGAAATTATTAAACTCTTCCAAGACAATTTAGTGGGATACAGGTTCAAAGACATGAGCCCTATCCCTAATAATTTCCCTGGTTTGTTATAGAAATTAACTAAATACTCATGATCAGCTTTCAAGTTTTATGAAGTACAAAGAGACAGCATATACAAAGTACTCTCCTATTAGGGGAAGAGTGAATTTTAACTCAAACATTGAAATAATGCCAGCTTAACCAAGGATTTTACAAAACTCCAGGGCTCAACTCTGGATTTGTGACATAGGATCTCAACATACACACTCATGACCACTCAAATTCAGCATTTCCAAAATCCTAAGCACTATGATTTGCCTTCAAATCGTTTTGGCTTGCCTATGCCTCTATTTCATTAAAAATGACATCTCTTCCCTAATTATCCATGTTTGGGGCTTCCAAATGCCATGGAAAGTGGGTCTTCTCCATCTAACACAGTCTATTTGATCACTAAATGTTTCCCATTCTTCTACCTAGGTCTTTACCTTCATCTGATGCTTTCTACCACATTCACACCTGAATTTTCTAATGGTCCTCTTCATGGATCTCCAGACCACCTGCCTCTTTCCAATGTCCCTCAACACTGAGTCTGCACAATTTGTCTTCCTGTTACAATTTTCTGTTTTTTTTTTCTTTCCATCAGACTCAATAACTCCCAGTATCCTGAAGTTAAGTGCAAACTTTTTGGCTTGAAGGAATCTCTCTCTCTCTCTCTCTCTCTCTCTCTCTCTCTCTCTCTCTCTCTCTCTCTCTCTCACACACACACACACACACACACACACACACACACACACACACACACACATTTTGAAGTTATTTCTCTGATCCTTAGTAATAATGAACAAGAGTGCCAGAGCCACAATTTGATTCTAGTATCCTAAGCTCAGTGAGCAGCTATTCCTGTCTGGCTCTTCCAATCTCTACTCTCATGATCGGCCAGCTCCTAACTGCCCTTTCAAGTTCCATCTTACCCCATTACCATCCCTGTTAACACAAGGATTGCCTTTCCTTTCATTCTTACATAATTTTACCTCATGGTTTGGCATGCGTTGCTGCTTAGAGTTTAATATGTAGGGTTGTTTTATTCCTAACTAGGAAATAGACCCTTAGGTGTTAGAATTCTCACTTCTTAGGAATTTGCCAAGTGACCTGCACATAGGTGTTTAATGAATACTTGTTAAATAGATAATTAACCTTACATATAATTTTATTTAACCATAATACCAAATCAATGTTCTCCTACCAAATATAGAGATCTATTTTGATCCTGAAAACTACCTTTAAGACACAAAAGTAGAGCAGAACAGATTAAAACCTTTTTGTTCATTCCTAACAACAAAACAGACTATGTTAATACTGTCTCAGAGAAACAGACTTTGGAGTACAAAAATACACTTGAAAAAGCCTTGCTAATTTTATCCTTCAAGGAGATTTTTGCACTGGAACCTAAGAATCAGATGTTCATTGTCAATTTTGATAGAACAAAAACCTATAAAAATCATCAGTAGAGCAAGCATGATAGCAAAGTCCTGTAGTGCCCACTTCATGGGAGGCTGAGACAGAAACATTCCTTGAACTCATCTGCCTGGACAATATAAGGACACTGTCTCAAAAAGGAAATTTCTCTGAAATTGTAAAATTCAATTAACCCAAATGGAAATTCACATTATAAACTCTTAAAGGGATTTATTGCCAAATGTATTTTATTTTTTTCTTGAGAAGTACTACAAATTGGATAACATAATATAATGTATAAACCTGTCCACTCAAGAAGTAGAAAATAAAAAAAGAAGTAGAAAATATAAAAGTGCTCAAATAAGTAGAATACAAAAGATAAATAAAATTTCTTCTGTTTCCCCAGAGTTAAATCAGTCATAATGTCAGGTTCAGCAAAGTGATCTTGCGTCTTAGAAAAGGATGAAGACAAGCATATCTGTGCCCTCCCATGGGAATAGCACAGCCTATGACCTCTCAGTTACCCACAAGCTCTCCAAAGCATCACCTAAATGACTGCATTTAGATTCCACTTCCTGTTGTGAAATACATGTGCCCCCTGCTTGCTGCATAGAAGTATTTGAATTTAACTGTAGTTACAATTCTGCTTTCAATGACTAAAACTTCTAACTAAGCCTAAAAAAAAAATAAATGATATAGGTTAGGCAAATCCAGGAGAGATTCCCACTTGCATCCATGTGGAGGCAAGCCCAGCAATTGATCTTCAAGCCACCATCCAACTGGTATCATCTGAATTAAATTTCAAAAAGGGCTATGATAACAAAAATGGAAACGTAAAACTGCTGACTTTTACCTATCAAAACGTGTAATCATATTTCATTGTAATCTAGCTTTATGAAATTTTCAGGAGCAAATGCAGTTCATCACACCATATCGAATATTTGCATAAGCCAAAATAAATGAATGATTCTCTGTGTGCGTTACTCAAGAACTATCCAAAAAGCGGCTAAAACATTTCATCTAAATGACAAACACCCTCCATTATCATATCTCCATTAAAGCTCTATTATTGAAAGGAAATTGGGAGATCTACTCCCTTGGTTCTAGCTATAGTTAATTAAAGCATTTCTCAGGTATCACCCTGATAGATTGGGCACATTTACAATAAGTAACTATCAGGTAGACATGCTATATACATCAGTGGTCCCATAAAGATAAATAACCCTTGGAACTACTCGGAACTGAGCTGCCTGCTACTTGTAATTTGCTCCATGCATCCTCGAGGCGTCTCATTCACTGAGTGAGGACAGAAAGACAAGTTTATTGTTGGATTTGAAGCAAATGGCTTGGGAAATGCCATTGAAAATCAATCTCTTCAATTCAATTATTTTTTTAAATGGGGAGCGGGTTTCTTTGGGGTAGGGCCTTACTATAACCCAGGCTAACCTGGAACTTATACTGTAGCCCAAATTGGCTTCAAACTTATAGCAATCCTTCTACCTCAGCCTCTGGAGTGCGAGGATTAGAAGCATGAGCCACCACACCCGGTTCAATTCAAAAAAAAAATTAAGTATTCTAATATCCCTGGAGACCAAGCAGCAGCCCACACTTCAATTAGATTATATTCATTTCCATGACTGTAGGAATAACTAATACAGATATCCCCTTGAGAAGAGTTTCATTTGAAAACATCAGAATATTTAAAGGGAAAAGTGCTAAAAGGAATACCAGTAGAAATTCCCATTGTTGCATCTCTGTTTTCTCATTTCGAAAATAATTTTCCATTTTGTAAATGAGGGTCCTCATAGTAAAAGATACTAAACAGGAAATCCACCTCTGGTTGAGACAAGTCCACGGCTCAATCCCAGCCTTCCCTTTTACTCTTGGACCATTTTTCTTTCTTTCTTTTTTTCTTTAAAGATATGTTTCAAAGTTTAGATCATCAAAGTGTAGTCATTCTTGTGAATAAATTGTTCAGTTTTTACCAACTGGTACTTCATTGTGAACATTTCCTCACTTGTTAAAAATTATTTTCTCAACCTAAATGTAACTGCCACATAGTATTCCAGCATCGGGAACTGTAATGAGTGAACTATTGCTGTAGTATTTGTGTTGCTTTAAACTTTTGGATATCACAAGTATCCCTGAAGTCATTCTCATAAGCCAGTGTGGTGGCTCACGCTGATAACTGCATCACTTTGGAAACTGAGATAGAAAGATTGATGTGGGTGTGAGACCAGCCTGGGATATACGGTGAGTTCCTGGGCTACGGTGAGATCCTGCCTCAAAAATAAAAGTAAAAAAAGGCTCCCCTCAGCAACAATACACAAAGGGAGAAGAGAAAAAAAGAGCGAGAAAGAAAAACTGGCTGCCTCTAAGTGGAGCTCATAGCTCCCTAACCTATGGACAGATCCAGTATGTGCACCGAGGAAGGACCCCCAGTGGGGAGGGGACAGAGAGTAGGGTAATGGGGATACATTCTCAAGATTTGCTCTTACAATTATTCATAATTATTCATAAAGTTATAATATTATAATAATTATAATTATTCATAATAAAGATATTTTAACGGTTAAATAAATAAAATAAATAAGAAGGCAACTAACATAAATATTCATCCATTTCAATTTGCTTAGATGAGATTTTTATTAAAATGATAAAACCTAGTACTGACAGGTTACTTCTCTAAAAGCATACACTAATTTATTTACACACCTGCAAATTATGCTGATACAGATCATTCATTGTCTTCTTCATCTTTATCAACAGGGAATTGCTTTAATGCATATAGTGATGATTAATAAAACTAAATATCTTGTCACTCCTACTTTCTCCTTTTCTAATTCTTCATGGTTTCACTCACTTCTAATTGGGCTACATTCATTAATGGTATACAAACTAGCCTTTTGACACAGGTCTTATTGATTTTCTCAATAGAAAATATCTCATTTCAAATCTTTGTGATTTTTTTTTTAGCTTTTGTAGAACTGAGTAAACTTTTCCTTTGTAATTTTTACATTTTTCTTAGAAAGTCTTTCCCCATTTGGAGGGGACAGAAAAGATTCTCTTGTATTTTCTTTGAGTTCCATAGCTGTTTTCCTACCAACCTTGGATTACCAGTGATTTACTGCTGAGTGAAAAGCAGAGAAAAATGATTTCATTTATTTGAGCTCCTGTGAACGGCAGACTAGAAAAAAAATGCCATTCACTCATAATTCTTTGGTTCTTATTTGCAAGGCTGGCCTAAAATGCCTTCTCTTTCTGTGGGTTTTATATAACTCATCATTTGTTTCTTTTGGCTTCTCTGCTTGGTTTAACTACAGATCTGGGCAGATGCCATTCAAAATCCTGTGTTGCACCAGTAATAGCATTTCACACCCATTAGGACACTTATCACACAGTGTTATCATTAGCAATAATAGCATAAATAATTCTCCTTTCTCCCATCCACATTCATTGATAGAAACTATATGGCAACTAGAGTCATATTAATACCGATATTTAGAGCATAGAGATGAAGTTTGGCTATAAATTGCAGTCATTAAATAACTGCACATGGGCATGTAATAGTCTCATCTGTTTGTAGTGTGTGTGTGTGTGTGTGTGTGTGTGTGTGTGTGTGTGTGTGTGTGTGTGGTGTTTAACAGCTCCCTAATCTTAGAAATCGGCTGAGACAGAAACATGATTTGAGATCCCAGGCAGACTGGTTGAGATCATAACTACATAAAACAACTGCCAAGAGGAGCCCAGCTAGGGAATTGAACAGATTAGGTAACTCAGAAATTTAGACATTTCCCCCATTATGTTCCTCATTGCAGTTTTGTAATAAAAACACCAGCACACTTCAAAGGAAGCCCTGTAGTAAAGGTTAATTACTACTAAAGGAGAGGGTGGACCCAAGCGCCAGGACTTTGTGCCCAATTTGAAAGCAGACAGGAAGGATTACACGTGGCTGAGCACAGAGGATGTGTGCCCTGCTTGGGGAGACCAGGCTCAGCCAAGCCTCGGAGCCCCACCAGGGACCTCCTGGGAGGACGTGGTGCATGAGCACTAGTCTGTAAGCCCATGGGAAGGGAAGACATCAATTTCCTTCCAAACTTAACACCGGACATGCTCTTCTTCCCTCCTTAGACAATTCCAGAGTGATGACAGAGGTGTGTCTGGGAGAAAGCAGAAGACTGGGGGGGAGGCAGATCTCCACCAGCAACTGTGCTGATTTTGGGGAAAAGGGTGGAGTCCGAGTAATGCCAGATGCACAGAGAGAACAAAGAAGGAACTGACCAGCAAAGATTCTGGGAGAATGGGCCCAAGATAATGAAATTTAAGATCCCAATGAAACAAAGAAAGGAAAGTAATAAAAGTAAGGAAAATGGATTTCCAGAGCACTGACATAAGCTGTTGAAGGGCTGCACGCGGGTCCAGAGGCAAGGGCTCAGAAAACAGAAATATCTACTAGATGGAGAAGTCTCTGCTGGATACAGCCTTCCACATGCCCCGCCTCAAAGGAGCATTTAGGGACTGGACTCCATTTGCAGAATCCAAGTTTCTTATTGCTTAAGTTTGTCAACTAGCCCATCGACATGGCTTGGCACATGGAATTTTTTTTTTTCATGGCCCTTTAAGCTTCCTTGCACTTTCAGTATTTGCTACCTCCTTGTACCATGCTTGCTGTTTGGTTTCTTCTTTAATGGACCTCTTCCTACCAACCCCCACCAAGCTTCCTTTAAAAAATAATTCATTCATGTGCTCTCAGAAACATACAGGATGCAATAGGGTTGAGAGAGATCACAAAGGCATAGTGCAAGAATTGAAAATATGGGACTAAAACAATGAACAAATATTTATTTTTCTCATCGTATCTAGGCATGCCTCTTGCCTGTCCTGTTGCTTTTGAATCTAGTTAAAAGTTTTTCCACTGCCCTAGGAATTTCACAGACATCTCATTGAACAAGTATGGCTTCAGAATTAAACTGGCAGGTCCTAAACTATTGTGAAATGGGTTTGGCCACTTCCAGGAGTTTCTCTTCAGAAATGTTGCTAAGCTTTTTTTTTTATGGTTATGGGAAGAAATTGCTAGAAAATTCATAGTTGAGGTACGATTTAAAGCCTTCTGGCATCTATTTACAGAATTTGAAATATGTCTCTATTCAAAACAGAGACATTGAAGTTCTCTGACCTGGTTCATGTTTGGCTTTTCTGTTGGTAAGTAGTCACAATCCCAGTGCACACTGGAGAGGCCAGGAAGGAGCAGACTGACCACATAGCAGGTAGGGTCCCTTCCTACACCTAGATCTCTCTCAGCAATACAAAATTTTAGGAGATTTTTGGCAACCTCTGACCTTATGGCCTTTTTTTCCATTAACTTTTTATATCCCCAAAGTGATTTTCCTTCAGATTCATTTAAAGTGAAGTAGAAATATCCTGTATTTACATGGCAGCAGACTGGAAGGTTAGTCCTCTGGCATCTGAAATGAGCCCAGTACAGACAGCCCTTCGGTATTCATGCCGTATCTACAGTCATTATTTGCCAGCATATCTAAAAGAAGGCAGGCATTTCCTGTTGCACACAAATGGGACACTCTTATCTAAATGACTGTTTAAACAGGTATTTAAGAAAAGACTATCAGACGCAGGAATTTACTGATGACGGAACACATTAGTTTAGGGCTGGACACATTAGTTGAGGACTAGCCATTGTCAAGAGAGGAAGTGGATCGACACGAGGAAGGTAGAGAGAATAGTTTACAGCTCTCTTATGGGTCAAGATGGAAGATCATAAACTGCGTCACTTTCATGGGAAAGCAGTTGTGGCAAAAGCCATGGCCTGGCGGTCTCATCTGGCAATGCCTCGGAACCTTGGAGTCACCCCGAAAAACAGAGCTTGAGAGCCCCAGCTCTTTGGATACCGTTTCCAATGCAAAAGATAAGCATGCTGGATAAGTTCATGTCCAGGTTCACTGAATTCAAGCAATCCCTGTTCGACACCATGGTCAAAGTTTGGCACACCAAAAACTTATAAAATGCATTTCCTGGAAAAACACTTTGAGAATTGGTTGGGTCTCCCAAAGTATGTAACCTAGGAGAGTCTGTGTTCTGGCTCCCTAACCTTGTTCTAACCAGTGAAACGGGAATTTATTCCCAGTAGAGGCAAATAAAACTGGGCAGTTATTCTCACATTAAGTACACTGCCCTCTGGTGAGGGACTGTGGTTTCTGTGTGGGAAGAATGTGTGGTTTACTACCTCTAATTTGTTTATGTTGTTGATGGTGGTTTCAGAAGAAGGCGACACCCCTGTGCATGCTGCAGTGACCTGATTTGCTTCCTTTTTCAAAAAGTGTTTAAAGGTGCCAAGACATGAGGGAGCATTAATGTGCCACTGCTAATGGAGGGGCACCTGGGATCTCTTTGGGCACAACTCTGCTTCATTCAGCTCTGCATGTGAACAGACAGCCCCAGTTTGTTTATTAGAATTACCTAAGTGTGGCTTGGTGGCTTTTGGCAGAGATCCTTCTGGCCTCCCAAGCAAAGACCAAAGCTCGGGAGCTACAGGCTTAAAAGGACGGAAGTGAAGGAGTGTATTCTCTAGCAAGGAAACTGAATTGGAAGATAGACAGGAGGAAAATATTCAAAACTGCCTCCGAAAGATGAAGACCAAGGAGAAAAAGAATTTGAGATCTATCTCGCCACCGTATGGTAAGCAAAGATAGGTGTGTCTGAGACCAGGAATAAAGAGCATCGGTGGGAGCTCATTCTCAGAGCAGACTTGATGAAGACCTCCCCTACTGCTACAAAGCTCAAGGGCCTTCTTAGAGCCAGGAGTCCTGCATTAAAAAAAAATTATGCATGTCTGTCTGGCAGAAGAGGGAGTCGTAGCAATAGCTTGCTGATAAAAGGGAATGTGAACAAGCAATTAAACTCTAATGTGGCCAGACTCTTGGTTTGATAAGAAGCAGAGAGTACCCAGAAGAATGAGGTTTTATTAGCGCCTCCACAGCAAGGGTTGTTTTAGTTGTGCTGATTTCGAAAATGAAGAATGGGTCTTGTTATCACAGGTTTGTTAACTCAAGGCAACAATGACTTGTGGTTGTTCAGCAACACTGTGGGAAATTTCCCTTTCAGCAGGGACTCTACTCCATGACAAACGTAGTATCCTTAGTGTATAATAAGTTTAGGTTTTTACCAAGGAGAGCATTCTATACTCCAAAAAGGCCCTAGATTGAGTTTCCCAATACCACAGCACATGAAACAAAATCATTGAAAACAATGGAGAGGGAGAGACTGTGATTGAAAAACATAAAGGCAAATTTGTTTTAATCTTAGAAAACATTCTCCATTTTAGTAAAATTGTTTTCAGAAAAATATGAACAGATGTGTTATGTATACGGGTGTATACACACCAATAGTACTTATGATTTGAGAGGGGGTAATTTCAATATTGTTAAGTGGTAACACAAGCTAGGTATTTAAGGGAATGCTATAATATGACAACTTCATAGACTACCAAACTATGCATGGTCTCTGGAAATTGTCATTATCAACATGTACAATAAGTAGTAGCATTTGGTGGTCTGTACAGTATCGTTCATGTCTCATTGAGTCACACAGTCTAAGACACTTGATGGGCACCAGGCGCTGCCTCCTAATGACAACTGACTTCTTTTAAAAAGGCATTCAGTCCCTCTTCTATATAAATTACTATAGTTTGCAGCAAGAGAGGATTATAAATGTTCGTTGGCAAAAACTAAATTTATTTACAAACTGGGTCTAATTTATTTATGACTCCAGCACAATCGGCTTTTGTCGAACTATTTATGCTATCTGTGCTTCTGCCTCGCTAAACTCTACCACAATCATAAACACTGTTGAAAAATTATTTGCAGTTAGCAGGATTTAAACTACCCATTATATCACGAGCTAGTGCCAGTAAACTTTTGCACTGGTTGATAAAGTTTCCTCCGTGGAATAAAAATACATTTGACTTTCAAAGTCTTTGCTGAACTCCATGCTATGAAAAGTGAAGGATTAACCGAATGTCCCAGACATTACCAGTTTTGTGTGAATGCATCAACTGCATGTTCCACTTGAAATTTTGTGGGTTGAATACAAAGGGACTCGGATTTAAATGGGTTTCTAGGATTAAAGGGAAAAACAGATGATTAAATGTGAGATTAGAGTCTTTGCCCAAAGATGCTCCCACTTGACCTAAATCATTTGTCCATTTCAAAAATTTTTAGTCAGTACTGGATAGTGACAAATTCTGCAAGATGGCCAAAGATAGATGAGTTGAATAAGATAAAATTTCTATTCTCAAGTGTCTTAGAGTCGAGTAGCAAAGACAGGGACAGTAAAAGGTATATGGCAATGCAATAAAACAGATCTGAGAGGAGGTTCGGAACAGTGGTGAGTGTTAAAAATGCCTCGTGTAAATGGCTCCACCATTGGTACTCCAATCCTATGGACTCTCTAAAACCTCAGACTGACAAAAACCATACACAATTGGCCCTTTCTATCTGCAAGTTCCATATCCAGAAATTCAGCCAAGTGCAGATAGAAAATATTTATTAAAAAGTAGCACTACTGAACACATACACTGTCTCTTCTTATCATTGTTTCTGAGCAACGCATTATAGCAACTATTTAAGAGCGGTGACATTGGAATGGATATAGCGAAGAATTTAGAGATGACTTAATGCACACAGGAGGACGTGTTGAGGTGAGATAGATGTAGGTACAACCAGTTAATACAACAAATACGTGTCTGCAGATTTTGCGCTCAAGAGTCCTCTCTAATCTCCCACAGAAAAGAAAACTTTCTCCCAAGGGAAAATGGCATATATTTTTAAAGTGTGTGTGTGTGTGCGTGCGTGCGTGTGTGTGTGTGTGTGTGTGTGTGTGTGTGTGTGTATCAGAGGATAACATCGGGAGTTAGTCCTCACCCTCTGCTTTGCTTCACATAGGGTCTTTGTTTTTGTGTGTCCATGAGCTTCAAGAGTCTTGTGTTTCTACCTCCCAGTGCTCATCAGCTTTATGTGGGTTTGGGGGATCTGAACTCCTGTTACCAGCCTTGCATAGAAAGCACTTTTAACCACTGAGCAATCTGCCCAGCTCTGAATTTTTGAAATAATAAATCTCTTGTGGCCAGGAAAAGCTTTAGTCAGTAAAGCATTTGCCAGTGCAAGCACAAAGACCTAAATTTGAACTCCTAACACCCACATAAAATGCCTCTAATCCCAGCACTCAGGAGGTAGTGACAGGGGATCCCCAGGGTGAGCTGGCTAGCTAGACTAACTGGATCAGCCAGCTCAGCATTAAGTGAGAGATCCTGTATCACTGAGGAAGATGGAGAGTGATCTAGTAGTCAATCTTTGGCCTCACCTCGCACACGTGCGCGCACACATGCACATCTATCCTCACACACATACTCGCATACATATAAACCTATGTACACACATGCACACAAACCACATACACACATGCAAAGAAAATAAGAAACCTCCTAATTTTTATTATTGGTAGAAATGCAATTTTTGTTTGCATATATTTATATCACCAAGTTCTTCACAGTGATGGGAAGATCAAATTAAAAAACGATTAACTCTTGCTACTGCTTTTAAAGCTCTCATTAAAATGATGAGACCAACATGTTCACAAAGAGTATGTATGCCCACATTCCCATTATAAACTATGTCATGTATGTTAGCTCACAGCAATAATCTCAGCACTATGGAGGCTTAGGTAGGAGGATTACTGTGATTTCACGGCCAGCCTGGACCACACAGTGAGTTCCAGGTCAGCCTGGGCTAGAGTGAGACCCTGCCAAAAATAAAAACAAAGTACAACAAGAGAAAACCGCATGGAGAAATGATTTGTTTCATCGAAAAAGAGACGGTAAATTCTACTGTGAATCAGACGAGGCTGTCGAAACATCACTGAAATGCCCACCAGCCTAGAAAGACCCACTCTGCTGCATTCACCTTCCAGCTATATTTGGAAGTTCCTCCAAACAGATCAGACATGATTCTGTTTGAGCTCAGAACAGGGATCTACCCCGAGGGGAGACTGGCCAGAGAGGAGCGGGACCAGCAATGGCATCAGTCAGAGAAACTGGGGTCCTATTGCTTCCTGGTATTCCACCATTCAGCAGATGGTGGGTTTTCCCCCAGGTAACATCCACCTGTGCCTGCAATACTCAAAGTACCTTAACCAAATCCAAAGTAGAAAAATAAAATAAAGTTCTATTTATTTAATGTGGGATGAAAAGATATTTGAAAGGATTCAACCTCACAATTCCTCTTTCACAAACTGCTTATTTTAATAGTTATGATAATTATGATAAATTTAATCTGGCACTGTGTTGCTTAAACCTCAAGACAACTGATTGAAATAACCCTTTTTAAGCCACACACTGGGGCACACACTTACTGTCTCTACACTAAGGAAGCTAAGGGAGGAGGATCCTTTGGGCTGCATTAGTGAGACCATGTCTCAAAATTAAATAAATAAACCCAAAGAAAAGTACATAGCTTGGTAAATTGTCAGAGCAAAATAAGACATAAAATTATCAGTTTCCTCACCTAAGAATCTGAGACACTATAAACTCAAAATTATTGTGGATGAATCCATGAACTAAAAGTATTCATAAAAATTTGGAAATGTTCTAATTCTATCGAAAGTAGGAGATATTAAGAAAACATGCTGGAAGCGAGCTATCTGAAGTTTGCAGACTTCTACAACAATGTAGTAGGTTTCATGTACTTGCTGCTTTTGTTGTTTTTCTTGCAATTATATTGTGTCTACTTCCTTCAGTGCTTTTTACTTGGCCCCACTATTAAGTCTCAGCAACTACGATCCAGCATAGATCCAATGTTATGCCACAAAATGTTAAACATTTGATCCACAAAACCTTTACAATCAAACCACCTAAGGACATCACCAAAAAGAATAAAGAGAAATTGCTGATTGGGAAGGACTTGCAGTTTTGATGGGTGGAAAAGACAAACGTCCAAGAAGAATTAACTTATAGAAATCTGCACTAAATAGAGTCAAGTGAATGGAACAGAGAAGGACTGCAATGTTCAACCCTAAAAGTGATATTCCTTTTTTACACACACAAAACTGAAGCAGAAGGTGGCTGAGTAGTTAGTCTACTTGTGATGGAGACAGATAATCAAGAGGATTATGAAACAAAGATTTATAGACTGTGGCCGAGCCTTGGAGAAGTAATGACTTTTAATTGGATTGAGTTTATCATATTTGCAGAGGTACAGCAGACCCAGAAGAAAGGATTAGAGTGATTTCCACTTTCTATTATTTGGCATAATGAGAAAACAGAGGGTGGTCCGCATCCATGGTACATATTATGAACCATAGGAGATGCTTAATATGTCAGGTTCTGGTAGTGCTGAAGTCTCTTATATAAACACATTTATGTAGACATAGTTAAGTCAAAATAAGTCACCTAGAACAAAGGTCACAGGTCATCAATTTGCATAGTACAAAGGATTTATGAATTTTTAAATTAATCCTCCTGAATCTCGACACCATTTCAAACAGAGGGGCATATCTGCATTTTTCTTTAAAGTTTAGATCGCTTAAAGGGGAAACTGAAAATGCTGGACTGAGGAAAAACCAGCTGAGCAGACGTTCTTTCTTTGAGAGGGAAAAAGAGTGCACGGTTAATTCTTCAGAGAGAAGAAGACATTATAAACATCAAAACAGATGCACACAAGAAAACTCAGAAAATGAGCAACAGTACCAAGAAACACTTGTCAAAATAGTTGATGAGTCACAAAATGATGAATATTTGGGTACACAGCAAATTCAAGAGAGCTAAAGAGGGAAAACCAGTAGAGCACACATCCACTGGGCTCCAATAGACCAGAGGAGATGTGGGCAGAGAACATGGATGCCTGACCCGTTGCAGAATTCCTGGGTCCAGCGAGGCTTTCAGCTCATGTTAATAACCCCACATTATTTTATTGACTCAGAAATACTAGCCAGAACAAGTAGTGACGGGTACCACCTCTTCCTTCTCCAAATTATAAATGTTCACAAAGCATTATAAAAATTGTGTCACTAGTCTGCTTAAAGGTATACTAAAAATGTCCCCCAGTGAAGAAAGTGAAAGTTTATTTCACATCTACATGTAACTAATGTATATACGTGCACATACACACACTTCAGATATTCAAAACGCTAAATATGGACTTAACCAAGTGTATGTTGAGTTTGTAACATATTGCGACACTGTATGTAAAACAACTTGTGTAACACAACCCTGTAGCACAACTTCTTCATGTATATCTGTTATAAATGGAATAAAATAAATGAAAATTTTCTTACATAGATGAGCCATACTTCCATATTCATTCTATCCTTTCCTGGAGATTTTTTTTTAATATTTTATTTATTCATTTTCAAGCAGAGAGAGAGAGAGAGAGAGAGAGAGAGAGCGAGCGAGCGAGAGAGCACACCAGGGCCACCACCTTGTGGGTCCTGGAGATTTTTGACTCGATCTTCTAAGAAGGGAGTGAATATCAAACACTGACAACTAAAATTTGCTTTACTGATATTTATTGCAGCACCTGCTGTGAACCAACCATAGGAGGTACAGGAGAGGGACTTTGCCTTCCTCACTGATGACTCTTCGGTGCAATGAAAGGCTATACTGGTTATCCAGTGAGTTCCAGGGATCTGCCTGGCTCTGCCTCCCCAGCCCTGGGATTATGGACACACCACCACACTCTCAGAATTTGCATGGGTTCTGGGGATCACACTCAGATTCTTATGCTTATGAGACATGTGAGCCTACCCAATACTGAACATTTTGATCCTGATTATATAGTAAAATAATATATTTTGGGGTCTATTTGGTTAAAAAGTCAGTAATAAAAAATAAAATTTCTTTTTATCTGCTTTAATGTGGCAACCAGGAATTTTAAAACTAAAATATGGCTCATATTTCCAACTTTATACACAACACTGGTTTTTGAAAATATGACACCAAGTTGTAGTAAGAATCAGAATATATCATATGTTTTGTAAGCTGTAGAGGAAAATTCAAAAGTCATTCTCATTATTACCTTAGAAGTCTCTCTTGTCTTTTTATGTCTTGAGTGACAGATCTTAAAGGTCGGTGTTATTCAGATCTATCTGTATTCCGATAACAAAAGGTGATGAAATGGTTCATGAACAATTCATTTCCACCACTCCCTGTCAATAAATCTCTCCATAGACACTTATTGAAATGAAATCTAAAGAAAGATCAATGTGATTATTGACATGGTGCAGAAAGATGAGGTAATATGAGAACACTACCATGCCAGAGTTTGTGTGATGATGTAAGAAACACACTGGGCTAAATAGGGCTGGAGGAAGGTTTAAATTTGAAAATAGCATTATTGGCCAAGGATCAATTAGGAACACTTGATGGTAAGCAATGAAAATCTATTCCATGAATCCAGGCCAATGTGCATAGGAAGCGAAATCTATTCATTTCTCTCTCTCTACCCTGTGGATAAGGCAGTTCAATTCCTCCCACGAGCATCTCTTTCTGTCACTCCCAAATCAGCAAGTGCCTCGAAACACCTGGCAGATAAAAGAATGTGAAGAACTTTCTCACAAAACCATTGGCTGTGGTGGTACAGTTTGTGAAGTCTTAAATGCTCTCCAGGTCTGAGCTGAGGGATGAAAATAAAGACAGATACTCCCACGCTGTGCATACATCACACAGCCGTGACAGTGCCCCCAAGAGCTTGAAGAACTAAGTAAAGCTCACCCACTATTCCCTAACAGCTCTAGTATGTGAAAGTGAAGAGTAGGCAAAGTTTCTTGGACGATAAAGAACTTAAATTGTCCTAAACAGGTCTGTACTCTTACCAGATCAAGCCTCTAGACATTTTATGAATATTAATTGATGTATTTACTGACCATAAGGCAACCAGTTGCTAACCTAACATTCCAACCATTGTTCCAAGCCTCCTATCATTTGCTTCCAGGCTGTTGACTTTGGAGTGGCTGTGTAATCCTGAGCGAACAGTGAGCAGAGAGTAATCAATCAACACTCTGAAAGCTTCTGGGTCATCCCAATACCTTGGAGCTTCTTTAACACACAGTATTCTCTGGACTGTGTGACATTTACATTGTGGGAGGATTTAAATGCATGTGGGAACATAGCAGGCTATTGTCCCTGTTTTTTTATTTATGTTTAAACAAAGTCTTCTGTTTACAACAAATCCTTACTTGCCCTGATTAGTCTGTCCCAAACAAGATGTTCAAGTTCTATGTACGCTAGTATTAGGGTTTTCTCTGCGCTTTAAAGATTGCCATTCATGTATGTATACGGTGGTACAAAAATAATAAAAAAATAGATGAATTTTTTATACTTTGTTTTAAAAGTCTGAATAAGGGCATTGAAGCGAATGTCATGCTACTTGTTCATGAATGAATATATCTCACAAAACTGCACAGTTCATCCTGCGTAGACTCCATCCTGGGTTGTTAAGACCAACATTGATTGTTTTTACAAAGATGCAATTTGGTCACTGCTTTCTATGGATCTAACAGCCAGAATCTATCTTCCCATCCTACACTTTTAGCACATTCTATAACCTAGTCACAAGAATCTATTCCATGTCCATGAATCTCTTGTGGAATTTGATTTCTCTGTGTTATTTTCAGCTAACCTTCTAATCTAGAATGATCTTCATTCTTTCTCCATTCCAGGCCTGTTATGGTGCTGAGAGTTAGGAATGGCACAGTAAGCAAGACCAACAGTTTCCCAGCTCGCCTGATCCTCACTAGATGCTTGATGTGTAGAAGGAGCAACAAACCAACATGTGGATAGAGAACAAGAGAAAGTCTTAGGGGCTCAGAAACAGGGTGAAATGTGGGCTCACTGATACCCTTAGACACAGCAGACCTCACCTTACACAGTGTGTGAGATTTAAACGCTTCATCCCTTTATGTCTCAGTGGAGATGTCTGCTGAGGGTTCCCATGATGCTCAACACATCCCCAGCCCGGGTGAGACCTTGCTTTCATGGAGCCCAGAGCTCAGCAATGGCTCCCCAGAGCCTATCCTTCTATCAGGTGCCCTGGAACCATTACAGCAGGCTCTTTTCCTGCCTATATTTTTGTTTGGGTTTCCAACAACAAGAGCAAGGTCTGCTTCATTTACCTTCATATCTTTCTTCCAAAGCTAGGAAACCAGTAGATGCTCAAATTCAAGGGGAGCCAAGAAATTCCACATTTGAAAGCTATACTTTGTACCTCACCTAGCTCTGAATCTTAATCAGATCTCAAAGGAAGCCATTGTCCTCAACAGTCATTGTCACCACTGGGAGAGGAATTTTCTTGAAGGCTTGCGGATGGTTGAGTGTTCAAAAGACTTGCCTCATCAAGTGAGTGACTGCCAAGCTCTCTTCTTAAGAGGGTAAAATGTCCAAATACCCATCAACCTTATACAACATGTGCTAGAATTCATGCAGTCAATGAAAGTAAACGGAGGCTAAAGTCCTACCAGAAAGGTTAGTTTTCCTTTTTTACAAAGTCCTGTTTCTTTATCCTCCGCTTAAAGACTGTGCTCAGTAGAGTCATTCTTTAAGGGACACATAGGAGAAGAAGATAAGTAAATTGCTCTGATGTGTGAATGAAGAGGACAATAAAAAAGCCCTTTTCTGAAGACCTGAAATATTCTTACTTAGTTGCCATCTGATTCTGAAATTCCAGCTTAATAAAAGAAACTTCCAGCCCCCTACCCAACAAAGGAATGTCTTCACGTTTAAACTGTAGTAGAATAAATACCCCCACACTCTACTTCAAATACCAAGAACAAGGCAGGTATTTTTTCCTGCTGCTATAATTTGACATCCATTTTAATGATGCTTGCTTTATGGCTTGTCAGAAAAGTGAAATGGCCTGTCGATTTTATGGAGTTTCTCCCACCTTTTGGATGGTTATATTACATTTTGAAATAAGTGTATAGCCCCCCCCCCCTTTTTTTAGCCTAAATGGTGCATGTGTGGGTTTGGTACTTGGCTGCCAGTGGAATGAAGTCATAATTTCAGGGGTCCAAGAGAATAGATCAAAATCATGCCAACACTTTCATGGATGAACATACGCTGCTAAATGGATGTTTACCTAGAAAAGTCATCATCTGGCATGCAATGCGCCGGGTGCTCCTATGCAGCTAACTCATGTATACTAAACAAATTTGGCTTCGCTGCCGTGAGAGCGGCCCTGTGGAAATTCTCAACACACATTTGTTTGATTGAGCCGTCATTCCCAGTTGATCTGCTGATGATCTGTGTCACTTTGTTTAAATGTCCTGGTGAGGTTTTTTATATATATACAGTGAAAAGGCAGTATGTTTCCGTGATGGATTAAATAGAGGTGAAATTTGAGAATGACTCCTGTTTTCGATTCCTGTGTTCTCAGACAGGTGGGTCTGGAATGATCAAGAATGTCACATTCAAACACAGGGGGAAATAAGGGACCCTTTTGATTTAAAACACATTACCGTAAAGATATATTTGCTACTGTGTTCTCCAGGTACAAGAAGTCATTTCGGATTCCCTGTCTAAACAAACACCATATGGGTTAATTCTCAACATCCCTTTTAAACCTCCAAAATCAGGGACACAAAACTCTCCGCAGGGAAACCCAGTGTCAGAGAAGCAAGCGAAGGCCCATAGCTGTTGTTTAGATTCAGAAGCCAAAGGCAAGGTCAGGCTAGAACCGAGGCTCCAGATCTCAAATATCCAAGTAATGGTTCAGATGGAAACCCAACACCACAGGGCCATACTATGTCTGAGGCACTAATCAAGCGACTGCCTGTTTGCTCCGTGGTTAAAGCACTTCCTGCGGCTAATCTTCCTAGATAGGCTCTCAGCTTTAATAACCTATGGGGTCTGCTGTTAAGTGCTGAGATCTGGGCACCGTCAGAACTGATGTCTCCACTCTGCCAAACCCCAGACAGCACGTGATGCATACATACTATTCCTTCAGCCCTCCTGGATGGGGTAGACCAGGATCTGCCTTAAGCTGGGTTTTCCTACCTCCCTCAAAATATGTCCTTGACCAACCTATTATCACACTCACTGCTCCCTCTATGATTAAGTAAATGAAAAATCTCTACAACTTCTGACCTAAGGATCAGGGCACAGATGTGGGGGAGCTGGTCTCATATGAAAAATTAGTAGAAAATGTACACTGCAGTAGGGGCCCTAGGAGTTTGGGAGTCTACAAGAGAGGCCTTGGTACATAAGAACTACAGAAACAATGGCCTGTATCTTGCTTGAAGAAGCCATGAAGATCAGATTCCCCCTGGGGACAGGAAGAAAAATGCCCTGCCTGGCTGTTCAAGTAGCAAAGACATCAGGTAGGGTGAAAGATGCCTTCTTTAGGTCTGGAATACCTAGCACACCTCATCTCTTCCCAGTAGTCATATTGCTTTTCAATGCTGGGCCCCTATTTTCCTATATTTTAAGTGAATCAATGGAGTGTGGCAATCCTAGCTCAGTCTTCACTCAGTGCTTGGCAAACACACCCCGTTTCTTGCTCCATGCTGCATAAAAGGAGATTCTTAGAGAAAGACTCCAAATTAAAATTTATATATATAAAATTTATATATATATATATATATTTATATATACTCTGTTAGGAATATATGAAACAAACTTTAGTATGTAACTTTGCCCTGATCTTTAAGGAAAAAAATATATATATTCTAATATGAATGCATGCAATTTATCATGAACATTTTAACAACTTATTAAATAACTATAAAAGAAATCTTGCAAAATTAACACTTCCATTCCAAGTCCCCAGAGCATATGAGACTTCCCCCCAGCCTATTTGTTCTTCATTCCACGTGCCACCTGACCCAAATTGATATATTAATTATTATTTACTTATAGATATAGTCATAGATTTGGGGGGAGAATTGGAGAAAAAGGGAGAAAGTTTGAGTTTGGTTTTCTGTGTTGCTGCTCAGCATCTTTTATGCTGATTTAATTTAGGTTCAGCACAGGAGAAGTGTCATCGCAATGGGTTCAATAGATACCAATTAAAATAGCACCACAGGGTATGTACATATATTCTTCTGGCTTCCTTGTTCAAAAGTTATATTTTCTCATATGCACACAAAGAAAATCCTGTCTAGGCATTCTGTTTTGGGTTTTTTTTAATACAAACATAAAAAGAATGAATCACAAAGCATTTATTTTATGGACTTTTTCTTGTACCATAAAAAGAAGAAATACAATAAATCCTTTCTCGGGGCAGGCATGTGTTTACCACTTTCTAGACACCAAAAGTAAATAAAACAGACACAATTAGGCAGAATAAAATAAAAATAAGATGACAAGGACTCGATATCAATTGGCATAAGCCTGGGTGATTAAAACACAGAATAAATGAAAAGCTCCTTTTGATTTGGGCTTGTAAATTTTAGTAATCCTTTCAGCCATCTAAAACATAAAAAATAAACTTTTAGTACATTTTCTTAATAGATAAATATCATATAGTTTGAATATACAAGTTGTGAAAATTTGTGCACACGGTGATGCTTGCTGCTGTCCCTGATTTCCAAAGAAAAATCAAAGTGGAAGATGTGAATAAAAATTTACATATTTGGCTGCCAGATTTCTTTGCCTGGGAACTAAGAAAGCAAGCCAGCCATTGCTGAGCAACCGTACCTTATACAGAGCTGAGGACCACTTGCTCCAAGGTCAAGCTGAAGTAAGTGCTTTTTCTATAGAGCTAGACCCTGTTTTCTCAGTTCAGGAATTTTGAAATATTAAAAAAAATAACAGAGAACTACATTATTTCCTAAGTTAAAGAAAGAGTGCAGGGAAATTTTCCTAGAAATATCAGAAATATATAAGGAGAAATTTATTTAATGCACAAAACACACACACACACACACACACACACACACACACACACACACCACCCAAGTCTTCACTTATTGAAGTGACAAAGGCCAATCTTTTTCACAATGCAAAGAAGAAAAAACAGATAGCAAATAATCCAGGATAGCAAAAGTAAAAAAAAATCATCAAAGCTTCCAAACAAACAGAAATAAGTTCCAAATAAATTAGGAATAAATTGCAAACGGGCACAAAACATGGATTAAGCTAAGAGCATCTAAACACAGTCAAAGAAAGGAAAAGTCCTTTCCAGTAGAGTACAGTAACGTTACTCCCTGCTCCTAGACCGTTGCCAGTGGGGTTGCTGGAGGAGGAAGCACACCCCTCCACGCAGGCTGAGCCTGGGTTAGCTCCCCCTCTGCCCCTTGCGTTGCCAGGCTTCCTGGAGCCTTGCCCTGCAGCTCTATGCAATGAAGCGCTCTGGCCACCCCACAGGCCTGGTATTTGGCTCCCCAGTCACCCAGTGCACAAGTATGATGGATGATGATGGATCGCAGCACTACCAAAGCCGTGTGAATTTCCCAAGGACTCCGATTATCCTAATCAAGGCCCCAGAAGAAGCCCAGGCCTTGACAAAAGCCTCCAAGGAAACCTCCCAATTCCCGTGTCTGCTTGACACAGACCCCACTAAATAAAGCAACTGACTGATATGGCTCCTCCCTTTGACACAAACATCCCGGCCTTCATACTCATTGTTCAGTGGTATGATTTAGTCTTAGATGAATTTTTAATGAACACCTCACAGTGATGGCCACTTGGGCTTCTCCCAGGGGAAGATAACAGTTTATGAATACTTGCAGGTCACAGCCTGCCAGACGATGGTTTTCTTATCTGCTATCTAGGCTTGTTCTCTCTCTCTCTCTCTCTCTCTCTCTCTCTCTCTCTCTCTCTCTCTCTCTCTCTCTCTCTCTCTCTCCTCCCCCCCCCATGTCCACCTCTTCTCTTCTATGTGCATCATCTTTTGTAAACCACCAAGGGTCTAGTGAGTGAAGGCACTATGGCAGAATTTGTTTATAACGTGTAAACAGAGTCAGAGCTAGACATAGACATGCATAATAAATTTTATATGTTGTCACAATGGAAGCTGTACAAAAAGAACAGTACTATTTAATTTGAGTGAGTTGGAGGTCTTTGACTTACTTAGGGTTTTTTGTCATGTAGCTCATTCAGTGGACAGAAACTCACTCTGGGTTTTATAGAACAAGTGTTCAGAAGCAGCTATTGGCCTCTTAGAATGTTTTAGATCAATTCAAGTAGAATGAATAGTACCAAAGAAGTCAATAAAGCTCCCCAAACTAGCCACCGCAGAGAGATCATTGCATCCATGCAGCAAAGCATGCATCCACTCGCTTCTCTTCACTGCCTGCTGTCATCAGGTTTCTAATACTTGAGTAGCTAGCTCTTCCCTACACTCCAGCTTCAACGGACTCCTTGAGTTCTTCAAATATCTGTTGTATAAATATGTAAGAAACTTGGTGAAACATTTCAGGAAGGACCACAAAGTTTCTGCATGAGCATCTAGCTGAACATGGATAAGCATGGGGGTAAATTATGTCTATTAAAAAACCTGGGAGTGCCTGAGAGATGGCTTAGTGGATACAGGGTTAGCTGTGGAACTGTGAGGACTTGAATTTGGCTACTTATCACCCACCCAAATGCTGGGCAGGTGAGGCAGCTCACTTGTAACCTCTGTGCTTGGGAGGCATAGACAGGGGGCCTCGGAGCAAGCTGGCTTGCTAGACTAGACAAAGCAGCAAGCTCTGGGTTCAGGTGAGAAACTCAGAAAATACACCAGAGAAGGGTTTTAAAAGGAGTCCACTGCCGATTGCTGGCCTCCACACACGCACACAAAGTGCACACAGACCTATACACACATGCACCCACACACGTGCAGACACCCACTCACACAGGCATGGGCATGCATTCCACACACACGAACAAAAAAATCCTAAGGATTGAAAATATACAGCTGGGCATGGTGGCTCATGTTTTCAATTTCAGACTTGGGAGGCTGAGGTAGGTGGATTGCTGTGAGTTTAAGACCAGTCTGGCCTACAGAATGAACTTCAGGTCAGCCTAAGATACAGTAAGACACTATCTCAAAAAAAAAAGTATATTTTTAAAAAGAATTTAAAATGTTATCAAATAATCACGATGGGTATATGAAGAATGGTGAGGCTCGTGGGTTAACCTGGGAACATTGCCAGAGCCATGGTGTGGTACCCTACCTATACTTCTACACTCTTGCAATCTCATTTACCTCGTAATTATCCTCCACACGTACCCTTCGATATCTTCTGGTGAGCCACTCACCTTTAAAGACCATTTTGAAATATTTCATCCTGACAGTTTTTGGAATATGCAAGCATAATCTCTTTTTCTTAATCCAGAAAGGTGGATAAGTGAGAACAACAGATTAAGCTCTGGAAAACCAGAGCTTTTCCTGGCACTGTCACTAATTAACTGGGAAATTCTGAACAAGTCTTTTCATCTCTCTGCGAATCTATTTCCTCCTCTGTAAAATGTCTGAATGCAGAGAGCCCCCAGGGTCCCTTCCAGCTCACATTCTATGAGTCCATCAATCTCAGCGTGATTGTGGAAGTGAATTCCTACAAAAAGCCACACGTATATAGCTCACTTCGTACCACCATCAGCATAGCACCATGTACGTGTCAGTACAAGGAAAGCCACAGGAGACTGGCAAAAGTAACACGTTAGATCTTTCAGGGTCAATTAGATGGTGGAGAGCATTGAGTTTTCACTTTTACTAAATATCTACTAGGTGCCAAACTGACACCATACTATGCCTTTTACATCAATATCATGTTTAATCTCTCCCTAAAAACTAGGGTAAAATAGTCAGTACTTCCATTTGACAGGTTAAAAAAAAAAAAAAACCTTCTGACATTCAGAATTGATATATCTTGCTATAGTGAACCTATTCTGCTTGGGCCCAGGTACCAGTCAGGGACAACCTCAGGTGTCAGTCCCCACCTTCACCTTGCTTAACACAGGGTCTCCTTTTGTTCACCAATGCATTCACCAGGCCAGTTGGCGAACTTCAGGGAAATCTCATGTCTCTGTCTCCCATCTCACCAGGGGTGCACTGGGATTCCAGATGCTCACAAGGCCATGTTCAACTTTACATGGGTTCTGGGGATCTAAACTCAGGTGCTCACGTTCGCACGGCAAGTATGTTATCCACTGAACCATCTCCCCATTCCTATGTTGCTGCATGTAATAGACACACAGACTCTATTTCTTAATGATCAGCCAGAAAACTGGGACACTAATGTGCAAATTGAGGTTTGATTCACCCATTTGTAAGACTCAGAAATTGACTATGTTTGGGGAAAATCCAAGATTTGGAGATCTGCCCCAGCAGAGTTGTTAAAATCAAAGAGCAAGATTTAGTGTGATTTCCATTGCTTCAGTCAGAGTCTATGAAATGCCAATATTCTGCATATCTTCAAAGAACAGAGTCTGTCTCCAAACACCATACAAAATAGTGAGCTCTTTTCCTACAAAGGAAAATCCTTCCAAATCTTTACTGTTGAATTAAGACCAGAAATAAGAGGAAAACCTTTGAGAACAGTTGTAAAATGACAGATATAAGAGGAGGCCATGAAATGGGAGACGTTTTGCTGATAGATGAGCACCTTTGAACTCTAACCCAATAAAAGAATTAGCACTCCCAATGTATAATCAGTACAGCAAGCAAAATATGTCAACACGTGATAGGCAGGATAATCAATCGACATGTGGGGTGGAAACAACCAGACTAAACAGCAACCCAGAGCCACTGAGTAAGACTGCCCTGCTTGCGTTTTCATACAGGGACTACAGGAACTACAGAGACTGAGAATCAATCTGCAATCAAAGAAAGCCCCTAATAAGCAAAGCAGCGAGCAAGGACTGAGTCCTCACTACAGTCCCAAAACCGAGGGTCTAAAGGTTTTGCTGTTTCTGAGATATGCTCATAAAGGTCTTTCTCCAGGCAGATAATAGACACTTCAAGAAGATCAAACACAACCCTATCTGTTATTCTCCCTTCCCTTGAAGACCACAGAAACAATGAAACGAGCAGGAGCTACAAACCTAAACAGAGCTAGCTTTTCATTTCTGTTGACTGTGTGCCCACCACTGGCCTCAGGCAAGTAATTTAGCATGGCTGACCCTCAATTTTTATCCATCTGTTAACAGAAGAATAACACTTTTTAAAGGGAGATGTAATGTTTACATGTAATATGTTCATACAGTAAAGTTCATAACTAATATAAATAAACAAATGTTTTAAAAAATAAAAGCATATAAAAGATCTTCAGCACCATCTAAAGTGAAGAATGTCATCTACAAAGGCTGAGTTTTGGCCATCCCCTTGTCCCTAGCTAGTATATGGTGTTTCACCACCACAAACCCTTGGTACTTATGATGTCCACATGTCATAAAGAATAAACTCATAATGGCATGTTTTCAATGTGTCTCAGAAGGGGGTCAGATAGCCCAGGTTTGAATGCCCTATACAATCCAGTGAGTCACCTAAACTGGGTCACAGTCAGCCTCTTGGTAAAGCTAGACAAATATTATCTCACTTACCTGAAACTGAAGCTATGAAGGGTTATTCAGTTCCTTTTGGCTTCAAATCAGTAATTGCAAATTGTCTCATGTACTAACTTGATAAAGACTCATATCCCAAATCTACATCTCTTCAAGAATGAATGAATACAAGGTCTGGGGCTATGACTCAGTGGTTAAAGATACTTGCCTGAAAAGCCTGCTAGCTGGGGTTCAATTCCCCAGTACCCACATTTATTCGTTTGTAATAAGTAAAGAGACCCTAGCAAGCCCATTCATTCTCTCTCCCTCTCTTTCTCTCTCCCCCTCTCCCTCTTCTTACAATAAATAAACATTTTTATAACAGTAATGCAGGAGTGGTGGTTTTTTGGTTGTTGATTTCTTTTGTGTTTTTCTCTTTCCTAAAAAGTAATATTAGTAACCTTAGGTAAAGTTATTTAGCAAGTCTTCAGGATTTTCACCATGTGATTGGAGTAGTTGCTTGAAAAACAAAATCCCCAACAATGACAATATAAAAGGAACTTCAAAATCAATACTGAAGTGTGTGAAATCACACATACACAGAGAGAAAGACAGAGAGAGAGAGAGAGTGAGAGAGAAGAGAAGAAAGAGTAGCCAAAGCTATATTGAATAAAAATCACACAGCAAGAAGTATTTTACCATCTGAATTCAAAACATATTGTAAAAGTATAGTAATCAAAACATCAGGGACTAGAATGAAAACTGACATATACACCAGTACAACAAATAGAAAGTCCAGAAGTAAATCCTCACATCAACAACACATTGACTTTTTTTAAATAAAGATGACAAGAAAATAAAGTGGTTAAGAAAGATAGTCTTCAATGAATGGGGATGGGAAAATATCTCCATACAGAAGAATCTATATGGATTTCTACCTACAGAAGAATAAAGCTAGTGCTTAAGTGTGAGATGAAACTACTAGAGGAAAATATAGGAGGGCAACTTAGAGATAATAGAATGGAAAATTATTTTTTTAAAAAAAATCCCAAATCAGAGGAAACAAATGACTCAGCACAGAGACATTTGCTCAGCCATGTTTATTGCAGCTCAATTCATAATAGCTAAGAATTGGAATCAACCCAAATGCCCATCTCTGGATGAATGGATATCAAAGTTGTGATATATTTATACAATGGAATTCTACTCAGCTGAAAGGAAAAATGACATAATGAAATTTAAAGAAATGTGGACAGATTTGGAGCAAATCCTACTTGGAGAACTCACACAAAAACAGAGTCAAAAGCTGCATACTTTTCCTCATATGCAGGTCCTAACCAGGTTAAGCTTAAACTCTAAGTAAACCTGACAGATGAAATGAGACAATATAAAAAGGGATGGAAGGAATGTGGGATGGGATGGGATGGTAGGGTGGGGGGACTTATACAATAAAGCAATAATGAATCAAAACTATAAAAAAAATCAAAGTAGATATATAGAGTCATATCAAACTAAAAAGAGTCCACACACAGAAAGAAACAATGATTACTGGAAAGACATGACCTATAGGATGGGAGAAAATATTGACAACTATACGTTTGATGATAGGTGAAAACTCTCAATAGAAGAGGAACTACAAAACCTCAATACCAAAAGAGAAGAAAAATTTAAAAAGTGAATAATCCAATTGAAAAATAAACAATAGTCATAAGTGAACACTTCAAAAATAGGTCAACAGGCATATTTTTTAAATGCTCACCATCAAGAAAATGCAAATATAAATGACAGTGAGGTAAGTTCTCACCCAAGTAGGAATGGCTAATATCAAAAAGACAAAAAATACCATGTGCTAGGGAGGCTGAAGGGGAAAGGGAATCCACAGGACTAGTAGTAGGAATGTAAAGTAATGCAACTATTAGAGTCAAAAGTATGATACTTCTTGAAAATTTTTAAATAGGACTATTATATGATCCAGCAACTTCACTCCTGGGCAAATATCCAACTGAAATAAAATTAGTATATTAAATAGACACCTTTACTCTTGGGTTTATTGTGGCACTATTTATAATACCCAAATAATAGAAATAATCTAAGTGTCCATCAGTTGATGAGTGGATAAAGAAAACGTGGTATATATACACGATGGAATATTAGTCATTACAATCTTGTCATGTGTTGTAACGTGGAGGAATTAAAGACCATTATGCTAAGTGAAATAAGCCAGGCACAGAGGCAAGAAAATTAACCAATGATCTCACTCATGCCATGGAATATAAAAAAAGATCTCATAGAAGTTGATACTCGAATGGTGGCTTCTAGGATCTGGGGAGAAGTAGGGGGAGGGGGGATTGGGAAAAGTTGATAAGTAGGTACTAATTGAGGTAGTAAGATGCTCTGTATGGCACTGCACAGTAGACTAACCACAGATAATGATAATGCACAATATATTTCAAAACCTAGAAGAAAGGGCCTTAAGTATTTTCACCCATAAACAAATGACAAATATTTGAAGAGACATGTATGTTTAAATTTATTTAAATATCATTCAATGTCAATGTGTATCAAAACAACATATGGCACCCAACAACTATGTCTAAATTTTTGTTTTAATATATCAATTTTAAAAAATAAAGTTAAGGGCTGGAGAGATGGCTCAGTGGGTAAGGCACTTGCCTCCAGTGCCTAAGGCCCCGGGTTCAATTCCCTAGGACCCACATAAACCAGACCCATAAGGTGGTGGCCCTGGTGTGCTCTCTCTCTCTCTCTCTCTCTCTCTCTCTCTCTCTCTCTCTCTCTGCTTGAAAATGAATAAATGAAATATTTTTTAAAAATAAAAAATAAAGTTAAGTTAGGGATGGGGAGATTGCTCAATGGTTAGAGTGTTTGCTTGCAAAGCCTGCCAGCCTGAATTTAATTCCTTAGTACCCACATAAAACCACATGCACAAAGCAGAGCATATATCTGAAGTGTGTGGGCAGAGGCATGAAACCTTAGTGTGCCCATACTCTCTTTCCTCTCTCTCCCCCCTCTCTCTCTTTCTCCTCATAAATAAAAATGTTTTAAATAATAAAGTTCATTTTTAAAAATTAACCTATTATCTACTACCCACAGATATTTTGAAACACATACTCAGAACATGAATGATCAAGATTTTATCTGCTTTAAAGCAGATACTTCTGTGGAATATAGTTTCATATTTTGAACTGAGTAACGCTTTCCAAACAGGTGCATTACAAGAATGACTTCTCATTAAGCTACATATTTCCTGACCATCGCCCCTGCACTCTCTTCCCTTTAGCAATTCTTAAGCAAGTTTCTTCCCTAACTATGGCAAATGCCTTTTGAATTAGCTAACCATATGTTTTTCTCATTCATCCCATTGTAACTAGGTTGATGATTATAATTTTAACTGCTTAAAGGAAAGTAACATAAAAATAGAGAAGGGGAACTACTGTGAATATTTTTAAATAGCTGTTTGGCTTTCTTTCTCTTTTCTGATATATGGCTATAGTCAAATTCAAACATTCGCATTTTTCTCACTCACTAATAGCACAGCTACAAAAAAGATACCCACAGCCTACTTTGCCTGAGAATTCAGAAAACTACAGGACTTTCAGAGAGCAGCAGTAATTTTTCACATTGATTTTCCACATACCTAAAGACACTTTGCTCTTTCATCCATATGTCAGATATGGCTAAGCACAAACATTATCCAAAGAAGGGCTATTAGAAAAAAAACCTATGCAAAAACTGATCTTGAACTTGAAGTATATTTGCTTGCATTTGTTTCCTAATATCGTTGGAGGATTTGGAGAAGAAAGAACTGGGCTTTTGTTGTTGTTAGTTTTTAAAATGTCAAACAATCGTAGCCCATCAGCTATCCCCTCCAAACTTTGGTTTGGAATCTCACTGGCACGGCCCTTGAAGCTAAGGAGAAGCTATCCTCATTGGCTCGTCATTCATACAGTGAGGCTTACACATAAACAAGTGCAATGAAGAAGCCCAGGACTATGTTTTAGCTTTGGCCCCTTGAGGTTGAGAACTCTAGGTTTTTGTAAACTAAAGCAAGAAGAATAAAATAGGAAGAAAATTCTGATAAATAACAGGGACCATTTGAATTTTTGTTCTCCATACCTGAATAGTTAAATGAGTATTGAAAAGCTAAATCAGCCAGTAATGTGTTTGCCTTACAAGCATGAGGACCTGAGCTCAATCCCCAGCACCTACAGAAAATTCCAGATGTGGTACCATGCACCTGCAATCCCAGCTCTGAGGAGGCAGAGAAAGAAGGATCCTGTGGCTAGCTGGCCAGCCATTCCAGGGTAGGTGGTGAATTCCAGGCCAATGGTGTCTTTATCTCAACAAAGATGTATGGCATTCCTGAGGATGACACAGACGCTGCCTTCATGCACACACACACACACACACACACACACACACACACGTGTGCTTGTACCCCCCACCTTCATATGCACATATAAGCATGTATACACAAACATGTCACACATTGGTCAAAAAGCATAAGTGTATCTCAGAACCCTGTGCAGGAGTAAGAGTATTGCATCACAAACTAGATTAATGAATCCTATCCATCGTTCCCTTGTAAAACATGGCCTCCTTTTTATGCCCTTTCATTAAGCTGGAGGGTTTAGAATTCTTTAAATGTTTACAATGGACTCAAAAATAGATATTTCAGGATAAAGTAACTAACAATGCAAAACATTGTGATTATTTTTACTTAGAATCAGTTGTCTAATTACATAAAATGCACAGGATTTATTTGTAATCCTTAGATTTCTATTTAGATCAGATCAGTGAGAGAAATGAAGCAAACGCAGGTGTATCCCCATTCTCATCTCTTGGTCTTAGCCATCTGGTCAAAATGCACACTCCTCCCCACTAGATGTGCACATTCATGAAGAGGAGCAAGTTCAACCTGATAAGTTTTCATTTCCATCTTCTACAAGCAACATGGGGAAAATGTCTTTCTTTCTTCAGGACAGAACCATTAAACTCTATAAAATTTGAGGACTTCAATAGGAACAATTGGGCCATTCCTATTTTCATTTCCCAAAAAATCACGAGTGCCAGAAGAGAAACGTTCTCTAAACATTAAGAAAAGAATAGTCATAAAACCAAAAGGAAAGATACTGCCTACGAAAGAATCCAGGTCCCAACCTAAACTATATGCAGGAATGTTCACAAGTGACTTTCTTAAACCCTCAGCCATTCCATTGTACAGAAGAGTCTTCCTGTGAGGAACAACATTTTATCACGAGCTCAGCTTGAAGCATTTTTGTGACTTTCCCTCTTGACTATATGGAAAGGTTGTAAAAGTGTTGTTTGCTCGATGTCCTGATATTTGTTTTGCACCAGGACAGGGATTCATTGTCCCAGTTTTAACTTGTCACTTCAGGTGGCAAATTTGATGCAAGAACAATGTCCTTCACAAAAGTCTCAAAGTACTGAGAAGTCACAAGGCCAGATGTGGCAGCCATACCTTCCAGAAATCTTCTCTTAAGGAAATTCTATAGGTTATTTTCAGAAAAGCCACCTCACTTCTGAAAGCCTGTTTGAAGGAAGAGAAGGTCCCAGGGATTCTCACTTTGCTGCCATGACGATACTTTGGAAACAATCATGGGCACAACGAAATAATGCCAGACAAATGCTCCAACAGCTGGAGTCTCTAGGTTTCCCGGCAGGTTTCTTCCCCTGCAGCTGACAAGAAAAATAAACATCTTCCAAAGAAAACAAAGGTCAATGCCAAAATGTCTCATTGATTCCCAGGTTTTTTTTAATCCCTTTTTAAATTTGAATTCTGATAATGTTTGACTTTAGAAGAAAGTCAAAAAGGGAAAGTTTGAGTCAGGTGTGAAGAACATTAGGAATACTATGATCTCAGCAATGTGATGTAACTGAAATAAGAGGGAATGTCACTCATCTTCATGGGACTGCCAACAAAGGGCTGGAATGACTTCTCCATTTGGGTCAAAGATACTCTCTTTAAAACTTTTTTTAACTGTTCAGATCAGTGACCATTGAATTTCAGTGCCCAAAACACTATCGGCTACTAAGTAGCCTTTGCGTTTTATTTGTGGTCACAAAACAGCAGTGACTTTAACAACATTTATACTTTATTTGAGTTGCTTCTGAGAAAATAAAGGCAGGCTCTCTTTAAGAAATTTACAGATACAATGAAGTAATAGGACCCATAACAGTCACAAGAAAAATTAGTGGCAACATTGGGAAAAGTTGGTTTTGGGTTCAGAGGCGGGGGACATGCCAAAGCTGGTAGTTTCCAAAAGCAGGCCAGAGACCCCAGGGAGGCTGGAGAAGACTAGCAGTTCCTGCTCCTCCTATAGGGCAGAGATGCTGTGAGGACCACCGGCAGCAGGATTCCCCAAGATGGGTGAGAAGAGAAAATAACAGAACTGGGGAAACCATGGGAATGCATCAGGAAGGAAAATGTTAACGGAAGTCTTCAAATGTGTCTAAGCAATTATCAGAAACATTTAATTCAGGGCTGGGGAAATCGCTCAGTGCTGTGCAAGCAAGAGGACCAGATTTCAGATCATAAGTGCTGACTGAGTGTGATGGAAGCAGAGAGAGGCATCTCCAAGGCAAGCTGGCTCCCTAGGCAAGACAAGTAAAGGAGATCTGGCTTCAAGTCAGAGACTTGGCCTCAATGAATAAAGTGGAAAACAAGAGAGACACCTGAGGTCAGTCTCTGTACTCCACACACACATACATGTACATAGGTGTACAAGCATTCATGATACATGAGTCCACGTGCATATGAACAGTCATACACACATGCATGCAAAACATACACACATCAAAAACATTGAATTTGTGCATGAGCCTTTCCGGCTTCTGATATCAACCCAGCCACTTCTAAGTAGAGGGCATAACTAACTACTTGTAGGCTGTTTTCTCAGTGAACAATTGCTTTTTTATTATGGGGCAGGGAAGGCAAAACTGAATGATTCCTGCTACCTGTTCTCAGGGTATTTTTCTGATATCATAATTTGTGGGCAAGTATCAATATAAAGTCTCCATATGAACAACTAACTAGAAGTGTCAGCATAGTTTTAAGAATGCACGTAGCCACAGCCAACTAGTAGCTTACCCAAGAACCCATCAAATGCACAAACAGAACCATCTAAGTAAACATACCTCCTTCCTCCTTAGGAGACATGGAATTAGCCTTATCTCTGTCAGTCACAACATATTCTTAAAGAAATAAGAGCTAAAAGGGGCTCAAAGCAGTCGTCAAATTTAATCCTCCTTTCATTACTAATGTTCAAATTAATGGAGCCAAATCATGCATTAAATCCAAAGTTTCCATCTCCCAAGTTCATGGCTCTCTCTCCCAACCAGCTGCTATTGGCTGAGTTCAGCAGTGCCCAGGCCAGTTAGTATGATGACCTAGAGAGAGCTTGGGTGGGGAAGCTGAGGCTATGGGATCTTCCTTGTAGCCCTGAAACAAGCCACCATGGCCCCATGTTCAGTCTCCCATGGAAAGTTGGGCTGGTGTTCTTTGAGGAACCTATGGATCTGAAATTGAATTTATGAGGAAACCCAAAAATGACAAGACAGAAAGTTCCAGACAAGAGGCTCTTTCCTGGCTCAGTAATTAAGTAAATAAATAATACTCCTGGGTGCTAATGCAGAACTAAGGTATGGTGGTTTCCCCCAAGGAAGCAATTACAGGTAGAGAAAAGGAAAAAAGAAAGCTCATTTCTTTGATTCAACTATGAAGTCTCTCCTTCTGAGAAACTCCATTTTCAATAACAATTTGTCTCAAAAATGAAGAATTTGCAACCTTACACACCAAGCACATAATTCTTAAGACCCTAACATTTTAACCTAGGTTGGTCACTCAAAAGGGACACAAAGATGCTTTAACTGCATGAAAATGTGTACTTTTAAAAAAACAGGCGTATGTAGTTAAACCCTGGCAATAAAACAAAGATGATTTCTTAAATGTTCCATTGAATATAACTTTATGGAGAACAAGTTTTCTCCTGCAAAGGATGCTAACATTCCATAGAATAGTATAGTGGAAAGATTCAGCAATGGATTCTCACACCTCCATCTCTTATGTAGTCACTGAGGTCATGACAAACTCCAGTCATGTGGAAATGGGGTTCAGAGAACTTGCAGAGAGTGGGAACATAGCATAAGACAAAGTGTCCTTCTTTCTGTCACAACTATGAAACAGCCTATGATTTCTAGTTCCTTAAAGGCTAAAATATGTTCTGATGGTTTTTAAATGTTCATCGTTTACTATAGAACATCCTCCTAAAATGCATTATCTTCTATTGTCATTTTTTTTTGTTGTTTTTGTTTTTCGAGGTAGGGTCTCGCTCTAGCCCAGGCTGACCTGGAATTCACTATGTAGTCTCAGGGTGGCCTTGAACTCATGGCGATCCTCCTACCTCTGCTTCCTGAGTGCTGGGATTAAAGGCGTGCACCACCATGCCCGGCTAATGTGTAGCCCAGACTGGCCTCGAACTCATGATCCTCCTGCCTCCGCCTCTTCAGCAATATTCTACTGGCATGTGCCACCACAACCGGTATATCCTCATTTTTGTGAGCAAAATCATACCATGCTAGAGTCTTGCTGCCTGGGGAGACTCTCTGTCAAGGAATGAATGTATCATTGTCATGTGAGAATTTCAGGTTGTGGAGCTATTTTTTTTACTTTTTTTTTTATTGTCCATAATGAGTTACATTATTTAGTGGGCAAACAATGAGTTGTTATCCCCAATTCTCTGATACTCCCCCTTCCCCATCCCTAACCAGCTGGATGTCCTGTTCTAAGTGACCTTTCTGCTTCCTCCTCCCCAGCCCAGGTCCTTTACTAGTCTGCTCTGCTAGCTAGCCCAAGGTCAGTGGTGAAGGTTCCAATGCCAAAAGGTCTAATTCTTGTCACCTCTCTATGTATGTTGTAAACAGCATGAAGTTTGCTCCTATGCTTCTCAATACTATCTTTCTTCTTGCTTTCCTTCCTTCCCTGACTTTCTTCCTGATGCTTAACTTGCTGCACCCTTTTTTTTTTAGCCCAGGCTAATTGGCAAGAGCACATTTCTCTTCTGGTTGGTAATCCTATCACCGATAGCATTTTCAGTTAAAACTGACATTTTCTTCTTTGTGTTTACAATTCCTCTCCATGTTAAATTGGAAAAATGTCCTTGCTTGGACTGAGAAATTCTCAGGAGTTACTCTTTTTTTTTAATATCTCTTTTCTTTAATTTAATTTTATTTGCAAATAGAGAGAAGACAAGCAGGGTAAGAGAGAGAGGGAAAAAGAGAGAAAGAAAGAGAGAGAGAGAGAGAGAGAGGTTGGGTGTGCCAGGGCCTCTAGCCACTGCAAAAGAAATCCAAATGCATGCACCACTTTGTGCATCTGGCTTTACGTGGGTACCAGGATCAAACCCAGGTCATTAATTAGGCTTTGCAGACAAGAACCTAAACCACTGAGCCAATCTCTCCAACTCCAATTCTCTTCTCCAAGAGTAAGGGATGGGAGCCTAAGCAGGTAGACATGATTAAATTTTTCTCACCCTGTAACAAATTACTTCAACGATCCACATAAGAAGCCAGGCTTCTTAAGAAGTAAAAGCACACAGCAAAGAACCAGGGAATGAACTATTTATCAAGAGCCCTAAAGGCTGGGATGTAGCTCAGTTTGGTAGAGTGTTTGCCTAGCACTCAAGAAGCCCTGAGTTTGGTCCCCAGCACCACATACACCCAGCATGGTGGGGCACATCTGTAATCCTAGCATTTGGAAGGTGGGAACAGAAGGATCAGAAGTTAAAAAGCATTCAGACTTGGCTACATTGTGAGTTTGAGGCAAGCCTGGGCTATATGAAACCCTGACTCAAAAAAAAAATAATCTTAAGAAGACAAATCTCATTTTCACCTACATTGCTGTTCTATTGGCTATATATTAAAAGATTGATGTTTTTCTAGTTACCAATAGAAAGTTCAATTGCCTCAATTAACATTTCTGGTTATATATTTGAGCACAAGAGTTATGGCTGAGACCACTCATACATTATTTTATCTGCTAGCTGGGTTGTGTGTATGAGATGCTAGAACATGTTGAGCAGTGTTAGTGTAAAGGAGAAAACTGATGTGTTCTGATCACAGAAAATAAAAACCACAACCACTGACATTTTACAATGGTATTTAATCTAATAAAAGTCCAAATTGGCTTTATATGTGAGATAAATAAATCAGCCAAGTTGACTCCAGAAGCACTATTTCCACAGTGAAACAAACTGCAATAAAACAGTAAGTTTTCTTTGCTATTTTTATCTTTCTGGATTATCACCTAAGAGCCTTTACCTGTAGTCCAGGTCACGTTTATTTGAATGGAAGGAAATTTATGTCATCAACACACTCAAAAAAAAAGGGCAATTATCATTTTAGGGTCTAAAACATTAAAATTTCAACAACAACAAAAAAATCATTCACCTTAAAAATTAAATATAACCTTTTGGCAGAAATTCCATTACCAAGATTCTCCCTCTACTTCAACAGATTAATGTAAATAAAGCTTGAACCGTATGGATGACCTGATGATATAGATATTACCATCAACATACTTTGTATCCACTCTCCTGCCTCTTGTAAGTGTGCACCCTTTGCTAAGTTGTTTTACCTCTAGAATCTCTGTATTTTTATGTGCAAAGGAAAGTGTCACCAATTTTGTGCAGGTTAGAAGAGACGTGGCCCAGTGCAGAGAAGGTACAGGAAAAACTGTAGCTAAAGTCATTATCACTTTCAAACATGCTCTAGTAGACAGAGGATACAGAATTGGACCATGCACCTAAGCCTATCTATATGTTCTAAAAACACCTCTAAAAATAGGATACGCTTAGAAAGGACATGTTAAACTGCCACTTGTGATTCAGTAGATGTGGGTAGGGTCTGAGACTTGAGCTTCTCTACTTTTCTTGTGAGTTCCCGAAGGGACCTGGAGGCGGGGGGGAAACTTACACTCAGAAGGCTCACGGCAGATCTGCCATTATTTGCTCATACAATGTATCTAATTTTGGATAATAAATATATCAAAATAAATAAATTAATTAAAAAGGTGAGATTGCTTGAAGGAAGACTTCACACAGAGAGGCATCACATCAACAGGAAAAGGGAAGCAGGGAGAGTCACCTTCCAGAGGCCAATTAACCTCTTGGGCTGGCAGGAAAGGAAGGGTTAGCCAAAAGTTCTTTTCCGTTAAAACTTTTTTAATATTTCCCTAGAGCTATCTTTTCTCCACTTCAAACTTTCTGCTCATCTGCAAAGGAGAAAGTGTATAAGATCCTTGTAGACATCCAGCAGCTGTGAACAGAAAATGTTCTCCTTTATTTGGAAGAACTACAGAGAGAGAGAGAGAGAGAGAGAGAGAGAGAGAGAGAGAGAGAGAGAGAGAGAGAGAGAGACTTGAGACCGGCGGCACAAATTGATCACTGGATGGGGAATCTTTCTAAAGATCTTCAGCAGTGAGAATTTTTTAGGCTGGTTCTCCTAAGAGGCTTTTCCAGTAAGAGACAAGGGTGGCCCATATAGACCTCACCCTGTGTCAGATGAAGGGAGCTAAAGTCTGTTCAGAGGAGACTCATGACTTGTCTACAGTCCCTAGTATAATCCAAGCAAGGAAAAAGACTCTTTCCTCCTAAACCCATGCAAGCTGTCTGTTCTTCTGACATAGAATCTTTATTAAGCCATCGTTAATTAACAAAGAAGTTATTTCATCTTGAGCCAAAAACCAAAGCAGGACATAGGCAGATGATATTTACTCAGTTTCCAATGGTCCCAGAGATTTAGTCTAAGACACAAAAAAATAAAGAAATAAAAAGCCAGGAAACACTCCCTCGGCCAGGATTTATAGTCAAATGCTTCAAGCTCCCCTTAAGCCCGTGACATTTCATCATCTTCCCAACAGCCCTGCATTTATTCCGATTGAAATAAAGAAAAACTCACTGTTCTGGGAGACCACCTCCTGTAGTACTGGCTCAAGATCTGTTCTTGAAAACTAAGACAAGCATCTTCAAGACTTGAGATTTCATCAAATTCCTACCGTGCAAAGACCATGGTGTTCGGGTTTAAAAGCTGAAAACCAGTGGTAGAGCTAAACCGTCCATCTGATTTTATGGTAGTAAAACTTCAGGACAGCTTTCAAAGTCTTTCTGATCTAACTAGCGGTTCATTTCTCTAAGTCTCCCACAAGTTCCGGAACAAGTTGGCGGTCAATCTCCAGTTAGTCTAAAAAAGTCACGGCTCATGACCCCTCTGATCAGAGACCTCGAAGGCACGATTGTGCAAAACCTCCATCGTCACCCTGGTGTGAAAGAAGACGGTTGTTCTGAAGGGTACACAATGTGAAACATGACTGGCAAGTTTTCTCCATAAACAGAACAAATCTCTTCCCTCACAGAGCTGCCTTTATTTAAGCAAGACATTTGCAAGGCTTCGAGTCTCCTTGACTGTATTAGAAAGCCTTCCCTGAGTGAGGAAACAGACATTGTAAATGAACCATGACTCAGAAACCCCCTTGTACCAGAAAATATGCTACAGATTCCACAGGCATTTCATGTTCTGTTTGCCTGACATACTAGTTCTATCTGATTCATTTATTTTTTGTTTAATGTTTTAACCAGTTTCTGTAGATTATTACAGTCAAACAAGTGATTTCTTTCAGGGTTTAGTTGTGGGGTTTTTTTTCCTCCTTCTGACTTTAGAAATGTTTCAGATTTGGTTGAAGGCCGGGCTTTATTCTATGCAGCAGGAACAGGAGTTGTGGTACATACAGCTTGACGACAATAAGAAAAGCCAGACCCAGATGTCTCAAGCTAAATAGAGGAAAGAGAAGAAAATGAAAATTTAGTGTTCATTTGCAGACAAATCCCCACTTACATGCACTCCAGATAACCAGTTGGAATCAATGAAAATTTATAAGCTTATGGAATAAAAATCTAATTCTCCTGTCTCAGAGGAACTGGCAGAACTTTCAGCTTTTTTATGTCTTCTACAGATGACTTCAATGACCAGAAGTACATGACAATTAAGAGAGGAGACATGTGCATTAGTATGCTTCTCCCAGTAGAACTCAGAGCTATGATAAACAAACTTAAATTATCACACGCAGGATCTGCATTGAATGTTGACTTAGTCCCTGAAGTTCTGTCTAGATATGACCCGGAGTTGTTAATATAAATCATAAAAATTAACAAGATTGTGATCTTTAATTCAGAAATGCCATTTCTAGAAATAGACTATTAAAGTGTATCTAATAAAAACTTCAGATAACATTTGCTGAATATTTGTTATAAATCAGGCAGTGTTTTAAGATATTATATCCAGGCTCTTAGAACAGATCACCTAATCTATGGCCATACCAAACCTGAACATGCCTGATCTCATCTGATCTTGGAAACTAAGCAAGGTTGGGTATAATCCAAAGATATATTGGTTTGATACTTACATGCTGAGGAAGGAGAGTAGAAAAATATTAAGTCTCTGCTCTCTCTAATTAAACCACTATGGTTCCATGAGGGCAGTAAACTGTGTTTACAGTAAAAACACTGCAATTCATAACATACAGCACTCTTGAATGGGAGCTTAAACAATGAGGTGCTCCAGGCCATGCTCACAGACTGTAAAGTGTGATGTGCATGTGTTGGTGTGTTCAGAACCATGGCC